>JAWPHD010009024.1:0-108570 GCA_037043455.1 Cyrtodaria siliqua | reverse complement strand
TATTTTTAAGTAGAGCAAGCAGACTGAATGATGAGTCTTTAGTACCAAATGTACTACCAAACATGTTTTGTTTTAGCTTATAATATATTTTCTTGTAAAAGTATAAACTAGTATGTTAATACAATACTTATGCTTTGGAGACGGAAAAGAAATCATACCATCCATTTAATTCAAAATATTGTTTATATTCAGTGCTTTTGTTGGGTTCATATTAAGCCCCATTCCCCTTACCAAACTGAATGTATTTTCCCAGTCTCTGCAAAAACCGTCGGTCCGTCGGACATATCAGTCACTTTTTTAAATGTCTGGCAGAAAATTCCTGTTAGTCGGTCCTAGTGCCATTTTTAAAACTAAAATCCTATCAGAAATCTGATTTTATCGCTTGTCAATTTATCATTACTCTGTCCGAGTGTCCAGTCATTTTTAAAACTTAACTCCAATCAGAAATCAGGTTTTTATCATTTGTAATTGTTTATAAACAGGAAGTTTTCTCCCTTGATTAAAACTGATTCGATTTATAACCCCGCATTTCATTGGTTGATTACTAGATTTGAACCAATCCCATTACAGCTTTCATATTGACACTGAAGAAGATTGAATATTAACAGTTTAAACAGTGATATTGTTTTCATATTCTTATTTTTCGATGAATTGTTGTATAATCTTTTTCTATTTTTGGTTCATTAATAGGAAATCTGTGTCATAAGAACGCCTTACAACAAACGTTTACTCACAAATGCAAGCTGCTAAATACGAACACGCACCTTTTTTGGATTAGTCGCTGCATTTTTAGTCAGTCGGTTGGTCATAGCACAATAAATCAACATTTGTTTCAGGACGTTGAGTTCAACTGACCAAGCATTTTATTGTGCATTAACAAAAAATGTCAACTTTTCGGTTAGACAAAAAATTGACCGAATGTCCGGTGAACTTGAAAATGATTTCGTGTAGACCGTTTTCCACCTGCGAAAAAACTAATGTGTGTGTGCTAGGTTTTCAGCCGACGACCCATAACACATTCATGATGCAAATTGTTCTTGACGTAAAGTAGTATTAAAATAGAAGACTGAATATATTAAAGAAACTGACTCGCCAAGCAATGGCTGATTCGCCAAGCAATGGCAAATTACACTTTAAAGGGACACTGTCCGTAAGTAAGCAGATATTGAGCATAACCAAATAACTGTCTGACTTTTATTCATTGAAATGTATACATGAAAACATGAGGATAGACCCTAAGAAGTATGTAGGAATACATTCGTGAGTTTGAAAAAAAAAAGTTTTAATTATTAAATGTAAATAAAGTGGGACCCACAATATTTACCTTTTATGCGTTCACGTGACTTCCATAGCGCACTAGGTTTTAACCATAGTATGTATTGCGTAATTTGTATAGCCCGCTTAGCTCAATCGGGAGCGAGTTCCGACAACTTTACGCTGACGCACACTTATTTTTACTGAGAGTTTGGGCTGCGAGTTCAAACCCGCGAAGTGGATTTGCTTTTTTTTGTACCGCGATTGAATTCCGTTAAACAATCATTCTTTTAATTAGTAAATATTGAATAATGTTAAGTGTATAATGTTTGCGAACATAATTATTGAGTGTTTTATAAGCTAAAAGTTACGGACAGTGTCCCTTTAAAACTGTTCATCAAAACTATCCATGTGTTCAGGCCATATAATATATATGTTCCGATTAAAATGTTTTGATTAAAATGTTTTCCGTTTACAACTCCTTAATTCAACGCTCCAGTTTTGGGGTTTGGCCCATCTACTTTCTGTTCTGTATTCAATGCTACTTTCTGTTCTGTATTCAATGCTGAGTAATGTCTTCGCAAATGAGTTACCAAATGTGTTGTGCTGCCGGAGCACTTTCCCGTAACCTTGCATATTTTACAAAATGCAACATTGCCCAGATCTAGACTGGACTACTATTGTACTACTATTTTTTAAACTTTTTAAGCCCAAAGTGATCCCTAACAAAAGATTTTGCTCTTTTGTATTTTAACGTTCCTCAATCACTTTGAGTCGGTCATGCTTGTCTGAGTGCATGGTACCCAACACTTCATATGCGCACATTATGATAAGCGAACACGAGATATTATTGGAAGTGTGTCTATTTTTAACTTTGATGATACCCACTTTCCAATGTGTGTATTTACGATTGTATTACAAACACAGGAACCACGCAAAGTAGAATAAATAGAACTTGGTCGCAGATTATGATTTACTTTCATAATCAAAACGCATGTGTAGAGAAAACCGTTACGAACCGGTATGCTAAAAAATATCACGATACGTATTATTTTGAGGTCCGTATCACAATACATCGAAAATACCGCACAGCACTAATCATCAGTACTGGTAGGTTTAAGAATGGCGTACATCTGTTTTAAAATGTGCCTAGGGCAAATTAATATTACTCACGTGAATTTGCATTGGCTATTTCGTTAGTTTCATTGGGGTCCAACCAGACTTTGTTTTTGCCACATTTTAAAACAGTGGCAGCCAGCCGTTTTTGCAACCGTAATGTGCTGAAATAGAAATATTGAACATATTCATACTGGTATTAATACGAAGCACAAGAAAAAAAGAGTTAATTGTAGTACTCTACCAAATTAATATTAATTTCCATAGTTGCCTAACTTTTTACGCTAGATTTTGCGAGTTTTCTGAGGGCACTGAGCTAACCATACATATTCAATTGACTAAACCTTTATAAGCATGTTCTGATACACAAATTTCACAAAAATGTATAATCATGAAAGATGCCATGGGGGTGGGGTATTTTTTTGTAAGGCTAACAAGTTACCCCTTTTTCTTTGGAAATGGGAACTTATTACATAATGTAACCCTTCCCGACTCGTTACAATTTATTTTTTTGTGTCAGTTGTGGATGGGTTAAAGTTTCCAAATACAGAACGACACAACGCGAGATAAAGATGTCTGTTGAAAAATGTTCTTTGGTAAGTTTTCTGCATGCACGTATGGTATTTAAGGTTTAGTCGATTGAAATACGGCGGA
Organism: Cyrtodaria siliqua; assembly: GCA_037043455.1. Classification (NCBI taxonomy): domain Eukaryota; kingdom Metazoa; phylum Mollusca; class Bivalvia; order Adapedonta; family Hiatellidae; genus Cyrtodaria; species Cyrtodaria siliqua. The sequence continues at coordinate 105,546 of JAWPHD010009024.1, read as the reverse complement.
ACACACCATACTACCACTACTAGACACATAGATGAGCCAAGCTATTTTATATATGGTAATCTTTGTCAAGATATTTAAAGGGGTCAACACCTACTGTAAAAATGCAAAAAAATAGGTTATTCCACAAAAAAAAAAAAAAAAAAGAAAAAAAAAGGCATTATACTCCCATCTTTGGTAAGCTTTATGCATGGACATGTAATCAATACGAACCGGTATTTTTAGCATACCGGTTCGTAAATTGAATTACAGAGGCTCTTTATGGAGAAAATTGACCAACAGTTTGCCCTGGAGTCATGGCGCATATTCTATCAATTGGGTTTATGGACAGTACCGAATATAAAAACCGCAAGAACTACAATTTTCATAGCTATTTAATTTAACTCATACATTAACCTGTTTTTCATGTAAAAGGTCCCAGAATCCCACCAAATAATTTCTTTTTAAAAAAAATAGCTGATAAAAGTCTTGCAAAAAAACTGAGCATGCAGAATGTTGCATTATACCCATTTGAAATCATGTTTCTTCATAAACCAGTGCATACAATCCGTGGGAACTGTTATAAATTATAAAATGTTCTACAGACAATGTGCGTAAGAAAATTGGGCATGAACACAAAACGTGAACAAGTAGCGAGGTGTAAAGTAACTCGTATAACAAAATCTATATTGGCAATGCAGATTCTGAAAGTAGAAACATGTATAAGATTCATTCATGATAATGTCTGCTATCTCAAATGCGTTAATGGACTCAGGATTCGAGTAATAATTCTCATTTTTGACGGAGAATCGCTAACCTCATGGCTGCTGTTTCACGTTGTTGAGTAAGAGGAAGTTCACCGGTTCACAGTTGTTACTATTCGTGCGCAGCAAAGTGTTTGCTGGAAAATTTGGCAGGATATGGATAGAACTATGAATTAAATGAATATATCTATAAGTTTAAGCAATAACCCCTTTTTTTGGTTGTAGTACTACTACAAATAATCTTATTTAAAACCAAAATCTAGAACTATTTTGTATTAGACTTTTCAGAACTAAGTACACACTTCCGTCGTTTTTATTTTAGACTGGTCTTCAATATTTTCTCTTTAAAAATATCTACACAATAGGCCCACCTGCACGTGAATTGTCACAGAAATCAGAGCATACTTGTACGTCCGGCGATGCATGTGCTATGGACATAAAACTTGGCCTCTCTGTATATGGCAGCTGTTGCAAAGTTGTAGAAAACAGGGTTCTTATATCAGTTGGGTTATAAGTAAATAGATAGCCATTATTAGGTTTATAAGTGCGTTACTACTGTCTCGACGCAGAGCTAGCTTTTATGGCGATAGTATTGGTAGCGCGCCCGCTTTACAAGCAATCGTCCGAGTTCAACCGCCGCTGAGTGTTTAATTTTCCCTCGTCCGTTCACATATCAAGGACTCTGTAGAAAAAGACGACAAATTACATCACAAAGAAAAAAATACATATACTAAGAATCTACCTGCGCACAGACCTAATATTTACAGAGGTTTGGGATTAGTGGAAGAAATGTACTTAAATGGGATTGCCCGTTCACTTAACACATCGTATTAGGTTACATACTGGACTAGCAACCACAGGGGGGATGAGCACTAGCGGATCCAGGGGGGGGGCGCACCCGGCGCGCGCCCCCCCTAAAAATTCCGGATCATACATGTATGTCCATTTTACTGTAGATAAAATATCAAATACGCCCTCAGTATAAAAAAAAAATTTCTCGCTCGCTTCGCTCGCTCGACGCATCATGGCTAATGAGTGGTTTAATTAACACATTGTTAAATCCTTTTATTTGAAAACGGACTTTTTTTATTCATACATGTATGTCCATGTTATTGTAGATAAAATATCAAACAAAAAATTTCGTTGCACGCCCTCAGTATAAAAAAAATTCTCGCTCGCTTGACGCATAATGGCTAATGAGTGGTTTAATTAACACATTGTTAAATCCTTTTATTTGAAAACGGACTTTTGTTATTCATACGTGTATGTCCATGTTACTGTAGATAAAACATCAAACAATTTAGATGGACGCCCTCAGTATAATTTTTTTTTGCGCTCGCTTCGCTCGCTCAACGCATAATGGCTAATAAGTGGTTTAATTAACACATTGTTAAATCCTTTTATTTGAAAACGGACTTTTTTACCCTATAAATGCACTACCGCAAACGTTTTATGAGGCTAGAGACGGACCCGAAAATTGACCAAAATATTACGCCCCCCCTAAGCTGAAATCCTGGATCCGCCCCTGATGAGATGAAGGATGACATTTCCCTCAGATATATATGCCTCCGTCAGGGAGTGAACCCAATGAGATATCCAAGATGGGCATTGGCCGCCGTTACTTAGAATAAAATGAATTATTTTTTTTGATTATTCCGAAATTATATTGTAAGACAAAAGAGTTTCAATTCTTATTAATGTTGTATAGTACGTGGCTTGTTTAACCCACATTTAACAATGGTTTCGTTGAAATTCATAAAATGAACTTCCTGTCTTATCTTCGTTTGACATTTTGCTTTATTATTTGATTTAATATATAAATTGAACTATTTTTGTTTTATTTTATTTGGCAAAACATGTTTTCTGTCCATGCCCAACACACACCGAAAGTCTAGGAAATATGAGCCATGAAAGGTAATCTTCTTTAAAAGGCACACATGGCAATCTTGATTTTTCAAATCTCGCGACGCCATGTTAGTATTTTTCTTATCGTGTTATCATAGTGCACCAGTAATAATATTTAAACCTATGGAAGAATAACGAAGAAAAAGAAAAATCGAAATTTCATTACAGTTTATGTATATGTAAGCAGGTTTAAAGGGGATGTTGCACTATCTTCAAACTAATAAACTAAATGTATTCAAAAGAGCTTAAAAGCCTAGGAGAAAGGTGAAATAATTATCAAAATATCATAAAAAACCAACAAGAGATATGACCTTTTGAAAATTTGCAAAAAATCTCAAATGGGGGTAACCATCTTGTATTGATGACGTCATCGCGCCTTTTTACCATATATGGCATATTGATAAAATCATTGAAAGCAAAGAGTTTTACTGCAAATAAATGTAAGCCATAAAATGAGCATACACAGAATAAATGTTTTACTTGGTAAGTGTAATTTGTATACATTTCTTTGCTCTAAACTTTTACAGAGCATCAATACGTGAAAAGCTATCGGTCCAGACCAGATTTCTAACAACATCTTGAAGAACTGTGCTACACAACTGGCTATCCATCAACTCGGGTCAGCTCCCAAAAGACTGGCAAAACGCGTTTATCGCTCCAGTATTCAAGAAAGGGAACGTACACCTCCCTGAGAACTATCGACCTGTGTCACTTACCTGTGTTTCATGTAAGCTGCTTGAACACATTATCTGCAAACATATCCTCACACACCTCGAAAACAGCAACATACTTACCTCCCTTCAGCATGGCTTCAGATCTGGGTACTCCTGTGAAACCCAACTTTTTGCAACCGTACATGACCTACTGAGCCAAACAGATATGATTATCCTAGACTTCTCTAAGGCCTTCGACACAGTTCCTAACGAGAAGCTTCTGGCCAAGATAAAGAATTATGGAGTAGACGGACCCCTAAACACCTGGATTCGGAACTTCCTGACCCAGCGGCATATGCAAGTCTTAGTAGAAGGCGAGTACTCGGACCCGGTCACAGTAGACTCTGGTGTCCCTCAGGGTACAGTCATGGGGCCTCTACTCTTTCTGTGTTACATCAACGATCTCCCCGATTTCGTTAAATCACAGGCGCGTTTATTCGCGGATGACTGCCTCCTCTACAGGGTCATAGAAACCAGAAAGGACCATCTTATACTCCAAGACGACTTGAAGGCGTTAGAAGCTTGGGCTCACAACTGGGGCATGCAGTTTAATGCCAAGAATCAGCATAAACTCGAAATCTTCTAACTTCTACTCCCTAAATAATCAGATCCTCCAACAAGTTAAAGAAAGCCCCTACCTCGGAGTAACCATATCGGAAGATCTGAAATGGGATGCGCACATAACAAAGACCACCAAGAAGGCCAACTCATCCCTCTGGTTCATGAAGCGCAACCTAAAACACTGCCCTAAGTCATGCAGAAGATCAGCATACCTGGCACTGGTGCGATCGACGCTGGAATATAGCGCCACCGTCTGGGATCCCTATTATAAGAAGGACATAAACAGATTGGAAAGGGTCCAACGCCAAGCAGCTAGGTTTGTCTCCGGAGACTACAAGTCACGCGAGGAGGGATGTGTCACACGAATTCTGTCCGACCTGAAGCTACCGTCGCTCCAAGACAAATGGAAGATGAACCGACTCGTCTTCTTCTACAAGGTGGTCGAGGGGCTGGTGCCAGCTTTCAAATGTCAAGACTATCTAATTCCTGAAAGACCTAAACGCCGTATTAAAGCAAAAGCTTTCAGTGACTTTCAAGCTAATAACATTATAGACAATCAGGTGCTAAATAATTCAAAGTGTTTCAAAACAATACTGTAACAGTGCAAGAACGAACAATATAATTAACTCATTGTTTCCAAAGACAATTATTGATTGGAACCATCTTGAAGACAGTTTCGTTTGCACGCCATCATTGGAGAGCTTCAAATCAGCTCTCGTAAAGTACTACTAACAGCAACAGCCTCTCTTCCGATGTGTTTATGACGTAACAGGCCCTACATCGTACAGATTCTGATTCAGATATTTATTACTAATTTAAAGGCGTAATGACGATCAATCCAATATGGCTGCCTCCATTTGAGACTTTTGCAAACTTTCAAAAGGTCATATCTCCTGTATTTGTTATGATATTTTGATAATTCTTTCATCTTTTTCCAAGGTTGTTAGATTCCTTTTAAATTAAAAATGTTTGAATTGAATTGAATGTTGTTTAACGGCTCATCAACACAGTATAGGTTATTTAGAGCCGCCCCAGAGAGAGGGGAAGGATACATAGGAATCCGGGAACCTGCCCTACTCTTATTATCGAATAGATTCCTATGGTTCTTTAACGTGCTCGAAAGATAGACCGATACACGGGACCGCCCGGTTTACGTCCCCATCCGACGGACGAGGCTATGGTAAAGTGTCTTGCCTAAAAATGTTTGAGAATAGTGCAACTTCCCATTTAAAGTAAAATAGACGTTATTTTTTAATAGAAGAGAATGTTAATTTAACGTCTCATCAGCTATTAAGAGCGGCCCCAGAAAGAAGAGAATGATATATAAGAACCCGGGAGCCTGCACTACTCTAACAAGCTAATACAATCAAAGTGTTCTTCAACGTGCTCTGGGGATTTACTCCGGTACATGGGACAGCCAGGTTTACGTCCGCGTCCGACCACAGACATATTAAAACGTCCTATCTTAACCAATGAAGTAACCAAAATATCACGTGGCACCTTAACTTTTCCTTTTATCTTTTTTCTCAATTGTTCACTGATTTTGATGAGAATACATTCAAAAGATTCATAGTGAATAGCAAAATGGGATTATAATAATTTATTTGTGTATTCAAATTAAGAAATTATAAAAATGTCATAATTTTTCACTTTTTTCTTAAAAATCAAGGTTTTGACATAGTCAAAGTTTCCGTCAAACTCCTTTTTGCTCTAGATGTAATAGAAAGCAAAATACTAACATCGATAAAAAAAAAATTGTGATGGAATTTGGCATGCAAGAAACTTGTATCTATAAAAATCTTCATGATATGTGTGTATAAAGTTGGGAAATATTTTGTGAAATTTTCGCACTGAGCCACGTGACATTTAGATAATTTTCTTATTGTCCAATCTATTTGTTATTAGGTCTGTGGTCCGACAGATGAGGCTAAGGGAAAGTGTATTGTCCAAGAACACACCGACGAACTAATAGAACAGGTGATACTTGAACCTGGATTATCCTGATTCACGTTCACGATTAAGATTCCTATAGGTATTCCAGCCCTCCAACATTACGAGCTGACATGCGGCAAGTTTTCGAAATACTCAGTGGATTTGATGTTCTAAACCTTCACGCCTATCAATGTATACCAGAACTACAGGTAATTAGTTTAAAACTCTTTGATTTGATTGTATACCTGGTTACATGGAGCTATACCAGGTAACGACTGGGTACCAGAGGGTACAGCTGAATACATGATTATATTTGAGGCAGATTTGTTTTGGGTACATGGTTACAGTATCCAATTATACCGGCTCAATTATACTACTGCGTGTACCCAGTATCCGGATAATACATAACATACCTTATGGAACATTTGTGTTTTCAGCTGTACCCTCTTGTACCCAGTTGTTCTCTGGTATAGCCCTATGTAACCATGTATCCAAAACAAATATGCCTGAATTTTAATACTGTATTTAAAGTTGTACCCACTTGTATACACAGTCGATCCCTGGTGTAGCCCCGTGTAACCATGTATCCAAAACCAATGTCTCAAATCTAATAATTGTTCCACTTGTACCCAGTCGTTCATTGGCGTAGCCCTGTGTAAACATGTATCCAAACCAATTCTGCCTCAAATATATCATTAAAGCCATGATCTGTTGTACCCAATTATTAATTATATAAACTGATGTCTTTAAAATAAAGCGTGTACCCAATATCCGGATAACAAATAACAAACATTATGGAAACATTTGTGTTTTTAGGACATATCTGAAACAAGAGGCCCTGTGGACGCTCTACTGTCAAAAATAGCTCTTATATCTACGGTTGTCGTCATAAAATTCCCATCAGTACTTCTTTTAAACTAGAAGGTCATGGCCTACATGTCGAGCCCTTTTATAAAGGTCCAGATTTTTGATTTGACCACATCAATATTAATCCCAAAATATATTAATTTAATGCCATTAACAGTGTGGGGTTCATGTCGTAGCGGAGACCGGACGTGACCTATATTTCGTCGAAAGTAGGTCACAGCCTCCCGAAAGTTTGCACATGATGTTAGATGCATATAAGTAATATTCTGGTGAAGTTTAGTGATCCTTCGTGAAAAAAGAAGGATACGCATGTCAGATCAAAGACCGGACGTGACCTATATTTCGTTACAGTCTCAAGGGGACCGGGAACCTGTAACATGAATGGCGTAGCACTTACTTGCGTTGAACTCCATGTACCATTCCACTTCCCAAGACTGTAGCAAGAGGTCGTCCTGGAGTAGTTGTGCATCTTGGAGACTGGACAGTGCTAGATAGATGGCTGTGTCATCAGCAAAAAGGCTTGCCTAGTACCTGGTCTGTTCTGAGAGATCATTTATATAGGCCAGGAAGAGTATGGGCCCCAGGACTACACATTGGGGCACCCCTGAGGTGACTGAGACAGTATCGGAGTGTTCGTTTCCCAGGACTACGGCTTGGGTTCTGTCTGAGAGGAAAGCTTTAATCCACTGTAGAGGCTCTCCTTGATGTGTGTGTGGGGTGGGTTGGTGTGTGTGTGTGGGGTGGGGGATATGTTTCCTGTTACCTGAAAATATGACCCAATGTTCCCTTGTTCCCCAAAAATATTTTGCTTTGTTCCCCCAAACTATTTTCACATGTTCGCTTGTTCGCCAAAAATATTACCAATAACAGACAATGTTCTCTAGTGTCCCAAAAATAAATGGCCATGTTCCCTTGTTCCTCAAAAACCCTGGGAGACTCTCACTGTAGTACCTGGCCCCGTATTCCATACTGGTGGAGCTTAAGGAGGAGTTTCTGGTAACCCACCTTATCAAAGGCTTTACTAAAATCTAGTAGAATAATCAGTTTGGTATCCTTCTAAACAGCTACGGGCGAGGTCCTCAACAAGCATAACTAATTGTGTGTCACATTGAACCAATGTTGGAGGTCGTATAGGATGTCATGTTTGTCTAAATGGGACACAAAATTCGATGTGACTATGTGTTCAAGCATCTTACATAGGGAAGAACAGATGCTGCGTTTCTGGGCCAGGACCCAAACGAGAAAATAAACGAATCCAGTTAATGAAATTTTTAAAAACACACACTGTAAAAACAAATTTCGGAATAAACATAAACCCTTTGGAACAACAATATTTAATCAGATACAGGAATATAAGATAGATAATATAAATATAGCGGACTTTAATCTTAGAGATATCCCACCATGGACTCTATAGCTCCGCCAATTGTGGATATATCCATTACAAACAGTTTTAAAAAACAAGATAATCCTCTACTTATTAAACAAATATTTAATGAACATATAGACAATAAATACAATTCTTATGTAAATATCTTTACTGATGGATCCTTGGATCCTGTCTCTGGACGTGTAGCATCTGCCTTCGTTATTCCCTCGAAAAATATTAGTAAAACAATTAGAATTTCTGATGGACTCTCTAATTTTACTGCAGAGCTGATGGCAATAATAAAATCCGTTAAATTGATCATCAAAAATAAACCTTCCAAATCAGTGATATTCTCGGATTCCCTTTCTAGTCTTACTGCAATTAAAGATAGGACTAGTAAGACCAGTCCAGACCTGATATCTAATATTCTAATCTTAATGAATGTAATATCCTAAACCTTATAGTTCACTTAGAATGGTGCCCAGCACATGTAAATATTTCTGGCAATGAAAAGGCCGACCTCGCATGCAAGGCAGGGCTGGATCACCCAACTATTGACAAGGATATTCCCTTCGGTCCTTCAGAAGTATATTCTCGCATTCGAAAAATAATAAAGGAAATATTAAACATTTATTTAACAAATCAAACCAATAAATTTAATATGTTTACCAGACTTAGCTGTAATTTTAGAAATCATGCATTATTTTCTGAAAACAAAATCATTAATAAAACTATAACACGACTTAGAATGGGATACAACCTCTTGCCATCAAGTTTAGGTAGATATATTATAAAATATCTGGAAAACAATTGTACTTCCTGCTCTGTCCCATTCACCACTGAACACTTCTTACTTCAATGCAGTCAGCTAGACATAGAAAGGGAAGAATTAAAGGTAAAACTACAACAAAGCTCTGTACTTTTTAACCTAAATAATATACTCGACCCTCAGAAAAGACACAGACAACTGACATTCAGCGCCCTAGGTGACTATATTAAGGACACACATTTCGAAAAGAAAATTTAATTCATATAAATGACTATCTTCACCAAACGTATACATATATAAGTTACAGTTACATTATTATTGTTTGGATTCATTCCCAATAATTTACTCATATCTCCCCCAATCGATTGACATCATACAGTATAATCATCAACTGAAATTTAATCTACACCCCATCATAGGCCAATGTTGCAATCACAACACCGTTGGGGGAGCCTTGGGGTTGAAAACTATGAACATCAATATTTAGATTTTGCAATCACTCCATGACTGAACTAGTGTGGGAACTGTCCTACCTTTTGAAGTCAAGGATATGCTGGACGGCCCAGAGGAATAGCCTGTGCGTTGTCCGCTGGGCTCGAAAACATTGATTGTCAAATTTCGTCCACTTTCGTAGTTTTAGATATCCCGAGTCTCCCGAAATGGGTGTTGAAAACTTTGATTAAAATGTATTATCTCCACCTTTTAATTATAACAATTCATTTATATAATAAATACAGACAGTGTTGGTCGGAATGGTTTGTCATGTGGTCAGACGGTCGTTGTACTGGCTCCCCATCCGGCAATCAATTCGGATCTATATCTTGTCTTGTCATTTGTTTATCTAGGGAATTAACAATCTACCCCACAGCATAACTACATCCATGACTAAACTAGTGTGGGGACTGCCCTACCTTCTGGCGTCATGGATATGTTGGAAGGCCCAGTGGAATAGCCTGTGTGTTGTCTGCTGAGCTCGAAAACATTAATTTCCAAGTTTCTTCCATTTTTGCTAAATGTTATCTATTAATATAAACTGACTTGGTAAGCACTTCACGGTGACATGAGTATGGGGACTGCCCTACCTTTTGGCGTCGTGGAGATGTTTATTAAATATGTCGGCGTTACTTTGATGGTAATTGCTCGATAGGATTAGCATTAGTTTTTCCCCATTCCCCCCACTCCCACTCCCATATGTCTTAAGTTGTAATTCCAAGTAACAATATTGTGGAGTCATGGAGATGCTTGTTAAATAAGTCTTAAGGGTGTCCTTAAAGTTTATCTTATAAACAATAATATTACTAAGTTCCTTATTTTTCCCATCAACTCCATCAACTGTGCATAAACTTCATATGAATAATATAAATTACTCAATTGATACGGTTAAGTTATTAAGTTATGTGACTGATCCGGTGGACGCGTTGGGGCGATTTTTGAGTCTGATGACAACGCAGGCACAACGGTCCAGGACCAATTACATACATTGTATATATAAATTATTACTAAGTTACTTATTCTCTCCCTACCCCATCCACTCCTACTCCCACTCCCATATGTCGTATAATTTCACGTAACACTATGTTGTATGCCCCTACAAACCCCGGTGTGTGATTTTAAGTTTTGGTTGTTTTATAAGAATTAACAATTCAATTGAGGGAGCATGAAGCAGACACGACATGGATTATGTATATATGTACATATTAAGTAACCTTTTTAAGAAATGGTGACGCGCTGGCGCTGGAATATAATTATATTATAATATTAATCTTCTATTCAAATTTATAAAAAAAAAAAAACCTGGGCTCTTTCTAAACACCAACGGGCAGTTAATTTCCTATACTAACTCGGTGTTAATCACCTTCTGAATTTCACTGCCAATCCCATCCGACTGACACGGCTGTCTGCCGGATTCTTGTCATTATTTAAACAAATACTTCCTTTCCCCTTCCCTTCACAACAATTGTTTATAATTATATAAACAGTCCACATTAACCTTCTATTGAAAAGCTCGCCAAAAGGCTTAGTGCCATAGGGCGAGCATAAACAAAAACTATCTCTCTCTCTCTCTTACATAGTATGCATGTTAATGAAATGGGCCTATAGTTAGAAGCGAGCGATTTGTCACCTTTTTTGTGGAGACACATTTGCACTGTTCCAGTCACAGATACCGGTTTAAAAAAAAAAAGAAAAAAGTCTTATATTATATTACATATGTATGTAATATAATATAAGACTTTTTTTTTTTTTTTTTTTAAACCGGTATCTGTGGTTCCAGCCCTTAGGTACCCTACCTGTGGAGAATGATGTCTGGAAGATAATGACTATGTATGGTGTTATTGTCTCAGCAAGCTGGTGTAGTACCAATAACAGATAACAGTTAATATTAGTTAACAATAACAGTTGAGAAAATATTATTTTCGCCAATAATATCTTAACAGAAATATGCCGCAAGGGAAAGTATTACCTTTTTTATGTTTCCTTTCGGGTACGATAAATCAAAACAATAGTTTGTATCTGGTTATCGCGTGCTTTGGCTGCTTAGAGCGGTTACCGCCAGTTCAGCAGGAAACCAATACGTATGTCAAGGACGCTGGCTCAGTGTGGAGGTCGTGAGACAGTTTTATTTGGCATTGGTGTCGCATCTTCCAATCAAAGCTAGCGCTTACTTAGTGAAACATACTTAGCAGTGTTCACCTTTTCAAAATGGATAGTCCAGTAAAACTCCGACATCCCTCAAATCCCTTCAGGTTAAGACAAGGGAGCGTTATGTCGGTGCCAGGGAAAGAAGGCGAAGAAATCGTTGCCGGAATATATTCCGGCAGATCTATCGGGGTCTTCACCAGTGGCGGTGACTCGCAAGGTAATGCTTCATGCAAGATTCAGTATCTTCTCTCTCTTATACTGCACCGGAGAGTATAATTTTATATTGTTAGGGGCCAGTTTCCGTCCAAGCCCAGTTTCCGTCATTCTCATTTAAAAACTGTTTTTACACTGCATTACTTACACACAATGTTATTTATTGACAGTCGTCTAACACTGAAGATTGTAAACAGAAGAAACAACCAGACTGTAAATAAATGGTACACAAATGAAAGGGCTTTCTCCGAAAAGTGTGTTTACTTCCTTATATGGCATTGGTGTTGCATGCGCATACTGCCCATAATATGCGCATACTGCCGCATAATAATTATTGAAAAAAACACATTGTTATAACGTCATATTTTTATCACACTTCAGCGGACGCAGTTTAAATGTACGGTGATAATAAGAGAGGCAACTCTTTGTTTGATTTACAAAGATTTACCCAGTTATAGCTTAAATTGACATCGTGAAAAATATTACATTGACGTTACCAGGCGCATTGTTATAGTGATCGTGGTGAATGGTGGAACACTGCAAACATAAATTTTTTCAATGAAATTGTTAAATAGACTTGCAAACGTGTTTTTAGCTCTACTGATCAGAGATCAGCAGAGCTTATGCCGTGGTGCGGCGTCCGTCGTCCGTCCGTCTGTCCGTAAACTTTTATTTGTAGCGACTTCACAGCTGAAACTACTGCATGGATATTCATGAAACTTTACAGAAATGTTGCCCATAAAGTCTAGTTGATCCTAGCAAAAATTCATGTCGATGTGAAATCCAAGATGGCCGCCAAAGCTAAAAATAGAGTTTTAAAATACAAGTTTGTAGCGACTTCTTCTTGAAAACTATAAGTGATATTGATATGGGACTTTTTCTAAAATGATCAGCATGACATGATGTTGATCCTAGTCAAAAATCGTTTTGATTCAACGTTAAACATGGCTGCCAGTGGCCATCTTTGTTTACATAGAGTTATATAGTAAAAACTTGTAGCGACTACTTCTCTGAAACTACTTGGCGGATTGTCATGAAACTTTACAGGAATGTTGCTCTTGATGTCTAATTGATCCTAGAAAAATTTCAGGTCGGCCGGAAATTCAAGATGGCCGTCACAGCTAAAAATAGATTTTTAAAAAATAAGTTTGTAGCGACTACTTCTTGAAAACTATAAGTGATATTGATATGGGACTTTTTCTAAAATGATCAGCATTACATGATGTTGATCCTAGTCAAAAATCGTTTTGATTCAACGTTAAACATGGCTGCCAGCGGCCATCTTTGTTTACATAGAGTTATATAGTAAAAACTTGTAGCGACTACTTCTCTGAAACTACCTGGCGGATTGTCATGAAACTTTACAGGAATGTTGCTCTTGATGTCTAATTGATCCTATCAAAATTTCAGGTCGGCCGGAAGTTCAAGATGGCCGTCACAGCTAAAAATAGATTTTTAAAAAATAAGTTTGTAGCGACTACTTCTTGAAAACTATAAGTGATATTGATATGGGACTTTTTCTAAAATGATCAGCATGACATGATGTAGATCCTTGTGGAAAATTATTTTGATTCGACGTTAAACATGGCTGCCAGTGGCCATATTTGGTTGCATAGAGTTATATAGTAAAAATTTGTAGCGACTACTCCTCTGAATCTACTTGACGGATGTTCATGAAACTTCACAGGAATGTTGCTCTTGATGTCTAGTTGATCCTAGAAAAATTTCAGGTCGGCCGGAAATTCAAGATGGCCGCCACAGCTAAAAATAGATTTAAAATAAATAAGTTTGTAGCGACTACTTCTTCAAAACAATAAGAGATATTGATATGGGACTTTTTCTAAAATGATCAGTATGACATGATGTTGGTCCTTGTCGAAAATCGTTTTGATTTGACCTTAAAGATGAAATTTGTCCTAAATCAACAAATCCGTTGTTGATATGTTTTTAATTATTAAATATCATTATAAATACGATGTTTACTATGCTATTGATGTATGTTTAGTGAAAATATGTTTTTAAAGATAAAAACCGAAAAGGCGAACAGGCATTGCCAAAAAATCGAAAATCTAAGGGGAAAAACTCTTGCGCGAATTACCGGAAATGACGTCATTGGGAACAAACTATATTTTTGTTTACATTGGGACTGAACGCAAAACAGTATACCTTGTGTGAAAATGTGAGAATGAAGCGATGTCAGAGGAAATGCCCGTGATAAAACGGTTACACCATGTGCAACCTTACGACTTGGAGCCAGAATACGTGTCTGAGGACGAAAATACATCGGATTCATCAACTGATGATGAAGTCGTACGCGGTGCAGGTGCAAATGGAGAGCTTGTAAAGACTATCGTGTCATGTCATTCGTTACGTTCAGTGGTTCATTCCACTATTCACTAATCTAACAAAATAGCGTATTTATACACTTACAGCAACAACAAACAAACAAAAAACGTAAACATTGTTTTCATCGAAATCTGACAGTAAGTCACCCGCAACACTGCAATATCTTGGTACATACACAATAACCGCGAAATGTAGTATATTCCGAATGAATGGACCTGGTCTATACCTATACATTAATACATGGATATATATGTATGTAACTCTATGGTAATACGAGCGTCAGATTTTTTTTGCCGATAAGTAGACATGGAACAAATATATTTATTAGATAGTATCCATAATTGATAAAAAATGAATAAAAACAATAATAAATGAAACGGCATATAATTTCGGCGCCATAATTTCTATAGTATTATATATTTGCCATAAGTCGCCATCAACACCAAACACTCTAGGAGCGGTCTTTGCAATATGACACGCTCTCTAGTCTCCACGTGCCCCCAAATATCAATACAGATTAATAAAATATTGCGGTGCACTATTGAAATGCAGCCTAATTTGGGTACATACGTCGGTATATCACAAAAGCACGCAACATTTAGGGAAACCTAGTTTTATGATATATTTCCTGTTTATCGCAATTACTTGAACGGTGTAATACCGCCGAGGGCAGACGCGTATTGCACAAGACGGATATATCACATGATATTTGTCGCGCACAAAGAGAGAAAAATACTATGATTTAAATAATATAGCCGAATGTATTATGAGAACGATATAGACATCGCAAACAGACCAAATATATCAAATTACCATAATATAAAGTATATTATTCTATTATACTTGTTTTACTAATTGCACGAGCTAAGAGGCGTTATTGTTGTTGCTTTGCCATAAAAATTACTGAATTAATATAAAAGCTAGTAATATTATTAATTTTCTGCCTTGTAATAAATATCCATGAAACATTTTTTTTTTTTTTTCAAATCCATAGCCCTATATATGTTGATAATATATATCTATAATACTATTGGCAGAAGAGGGTGTATAATTTAAAATTATTAAAATTAAAATTTGGAAACAAAGACACAGTATTTATTTCACCGGATTCATTTAAATTTATATGCTGAACGTTCTTATCAATCTTTTAAAAAAAGACGGCTACATAATATTAGCGCCGTCAACTCTTCATTGATTCACGTAAAGACGCATGCTTCTAATTCAACAGCTAAACATTCACGGTGAATATAAAGATCTAAGACTATACACCTTTCTTCAATTTATCATACGTATACCGGATGAGGTGCTAAGATAATTGAACATAAATTTCAATCTTACTTCATGTATGAATTTCCTCCTCAACGCCGGTCGAATAGACGAAAACAACTTGCTTGGAGACGGCGGTGTTATGCACTTCTCATTTTTATAGTCGAATATCGTTGGTACCGCTGTTGATTTTAATCTGCATGGCCTTTTGTTCTCCAAATTCAAAGATAATGAAACCAAAGGATGGACTTCCCACGAAGTCAACTCAAAATGTTTGCTACAAACTCGCGCGTCTTTCGTAGGTTCCCACTTTCTCGACGAGTTGGGCGATTTTCTTCGGTAACGTCTACCCACACTTCAAATCTTAATATATCATTATCTCGATTAGGGAAACGAAAGAAACTTAGGTTATTATCTTGTCCGTCTTTATGCAAACTTTTTCACCCAGCAACAACACACGGCATTTTTAACAAGTACCATAAAACGTAATCCTACATAGACAATACTATACAACTCAATGCGACACCGCGAATCGTTTGGTACCAATGACGTCACAGGATCACATGTCACTTACCTGTCTTCAAAAAGGGCGAAACTCGAAGCGTGTGCGCTATGGGATAAAATTGGCTACTGTGAGAAAACGGGACAACCAATAAGTGTAAGATTTGAAAATATTGTATATTATACATACGTATATTTCCGAATATATACTCAAAATACACGCTATATTTCACCTTTAAACATGGCTGCTTTGTTTACATAGAGTTATATAATGAAAACTTGTAGCGACTACTTCTTTGAAACTACCTGACGGATTTTCATGAAACTTCACAGGAATGTTGCTCTTAATGTCTTATTGATCTTAGCAAAATTTCAGGTCGGCCGGAAATTCAAGATGGCCGCCACAGTTAAAAATAGATTTTCAAAAAACAAGTCTGTAGCGACTACTTCCTGAAATCAAAATCAATCAGTAGAGCTTCAAGGTCATTGACCTCTTGTTAATTCATAAAATTTTACTGTATCATGACCTAGTTGAATCTATCACTCGATAAAAAACATGACGGAAACTGGGCTTATATCAAAATGATTTCTCAGTTTTAGTCTATTTATACAAAGCTCATGAGCCACTTAGATAATTTATATAAAACCAAAATGATTTATTTTCCATCCGATAACATTTATACATGGATGACCTCAACTTGTTTGTTTCCAGTGAACGGCATGTGTTTCCGTTCACCCTATTTAACTTTTTCCGCAACATGCAATATTTTCATATGGGCAATTTTATGCAAATTTGTTGACCTAAATTCTATGGAACACCAAATTAACATAAACTCAATTAATTGAACCTCTCTTCAATTATTTGAACCTCTCTTCAATTATGAAGAGAGGTTCAGTTCAATTGAAGAGAGGTCTAATTCAGTTGAAAAGAGGTTCAATTCAATTGAAGAGAGGTCTAATTCATTTGAAGAGAGGTTCAATTCAATTGAAGAGAGGTTCAATTCCAATACGGCGTTCCATAAAATTCACACTGGCTGACAGCGCAGAAAAAAAAGCAACATTATTAACTATTTTTTAATTTAACAAGTAAATGTCTACCCTCATCACCCTGAAATCGATTTTTTTCAATACTGTGGGGCTTTAAAATTATTGTCTTCTGCTGTTTTCAAAACATATCCGCCTGCTGGTCAGGAATTTAGGTCACATGTCACGTGGGAAATGTACTAATATAACAATTACCAGATGTTTTTAACACAAACACCGATATTGCTTCAGGTTTTATGCAGGCCGATATTTCCCATTTACTACTTCTCATTTTACGAGTAAATAAATATATATATATATTTTTTAATTTTCTTATTTCATTATTTAATTTTTTTTGGTGTCTATGTTAGCAGGAAGCATTGCTGTGCCTATTGCATTTTTTTTTCGGGTTCGTTGATTTTTGATGGAGTTACAGCCCCTTGACATTTTTCTTTTTAAATTTCTTGTCGGCGCTACTCCTCCTAAACGCCTTGTTGGATTTCGACGAAACTTGGCAGGAAGCATCGGTAAGATGTCTAGTTGTGCATATCACGTTTTTGTTCCAGTTTGCTGATTTATGACGATTTATGACGGAGTTTATAATGGCACTTTGACATTTTTACTTTAAATTTCTTGTCGGCGCTACTCCTCTGTAGTTACTTCATTTTTTATCTGATCTTTACCATATTTGTTTAGAATGTTAGTATAACCCCCCACCCCCACCCACCAACCCCTCGCCCATTTTTATGAAATTTCATTCATAGAAGAAAATTAAAAAAATGCCCATGCCAGACTAGACACAGCAGACTTATTGCCCATGATTACCAGGTTTGCAATGTTTTAAAAATGTTTGTTCGAATGGTGCACCTGAGGTCATAAATGCCCCCGTAATGGGGCTTATCAGTTTCATTTAACAAATCTTAAAAAAACATCTGCAAAAAAACAAGATATAGAGCTGTGATATTTTGCATGTATCATCGTCTTATGGTCCTCTAACTAGTTTGTTCTAATGGTGACCCTGAGGTAAAATTTGGACCCGCCCCAGTGTCCTTATCATTCACACGAACTTTAATCAAGCATACTTTTTGAGTTATGCTCCGGACAAAATGTGTGACGCACGGATAGACGGAAAAAGCGGCGACTATATGCTCCCCCATAATAAACAATCTAGTGTTTTTAGTTACAATATATTTTATATCAAAAACTAAGGTAATAGTAAATGAAAAGAAAAAAACTGTGATGGGGCCTCAATATAATGCCTCTGTGGTAATCAGTCAGCGAGAAGTTAGCAGTTAAAAAGAAACTATATTCAGTTGGGTAATGTGTCTTTAAGCATCATTGACCTTTTTATTTTTAAGTCCAGCCCCCGTTAGGCGAGACATGTGAATCCACGGATTACTTGTCCATCCGATCTTTACTAAACTTTACCAGATTGTTAGTGTCAATAAAAGCTCAAATAAGTTCGAAAACCAACTAGATCGGACCAGTAACAGTAGAGTTATGGCCCTTGATTTTGTTAAAAATGCTATATTTTGCCTCGTTAAGACGATAGGGCCTTCATTTTTCATCTGATCTTAACCAAACTTTAACAGATTGTTAATGTCAATGAAAGCTCGATAAGTTCGAAAACCAGCCAGATCGGACCAGTAACAGCGTAGTTATGGCCCTTGATTTAGTTAAAAATGCTATATTTTGCCTCGTTAAGACGATAGGGCCTTCATGTTTCATCCGATCTTTACCAAATTTGACCAGATTGTTAATGTCAATAAAAGCTCGGACAAGTTCGAAAACCAGCCAAATCAGTAACAGCAGAGTTATGGCCCTCGATTTCGTTAAATATTCTATATTTTGCCTTGTTAAGGAGATAGGGCCTTCATTTTTGTCTCGCCTTTTCGAAGGAAAAAAGAGACATAGGTGTTGCTTTTCCGGCGGCGGCGTCAACATTCAAGTTTTGCGTTTACAGGGGCGGATCCAGGATTTCAGCTTAGGGGGGGCGTAAGATTTTGGTCAATTTTAGGGTCCGTTTATAGCCTCATAAAACGGTTGCGGTAGTGCATTGATAGGGTAAAAAAGTGCGTTTTCAAATAAAAGTAGTTAACAATGTGTTAATTAAACCACTCATTAGTTATTATGCGTCGAGCGAGCGAAGCGAGCAAAAAAAAAATTCTACTGAGGGCGTGCATCGAAATTGTTTGGTATTTTATCTACAGTAACATGGACATACATGTATGAATATAAAACGTCTGTTTTCAAATAAAAGGATTTAACAATGTGTTAACTAAACCACTCATTAGTCATTATGCGTTGAGCGAGCGAAGCGAGCGATAAAATTTTTTATACTGAGGGCTTGCATCGAAATTGTTTGATATTTTATCTACAGTAACATAGACATACATGTAAAAAAACTTACTTTGGTCGATTTTAGGGGGGGCGTACGCCGCTTCCGCCCCCCCCCCTAAATCCGCCCATGGTTTAGGTCATTTTCTCACAAACTGTATGCACTAGACCTTTCAAACTTTGCTTATAGTTGTATCATGGGTGGTACATCGCAACGTGACAAAGAAAATGTGGAAGTGACCTTGACCCTCTAAGCAAAGGGCAGATAACATTTATTTTTAGGTTCAAGTTTTGCGTTTAGGTCATTTTCTCACAAACTGTATGCACTAGACCTTTCAAACTTTGCTTATAGTTGTATCATGGGTGGTACATCGCAACGTGACAAAGCAAATGTGGAAGTGACCTTGACCCTCCAAGCAAAGGGCAGATAACTTACTACTTTTTAGGTTCAACTTTTGCGTTTAGGTCACTTTTTCACAAACTGTATGCACTAGACCTTTCAAACTTTGCTTATAGTTGTATCTTGGGTGATACATGGCAACGTGACAAAGCAAATGTGGATGTTACCTTGACCCTCCAAGCAAAGGGCAGATAACTTAATACTTTTTAGGTTCAACTTTTGCGTTTAGGTCACTTTTTCACAAACTGGATGCACTAGACATTTAAAACTTTGCTTATAGTTGTATCTTGAGTGGTACATCGCAACGTGACAAAGCAAATGTGGAAGTGACCTTGACCGTCCAAGCAAGGGCAGATAACCTTATGATTTTTACCTTCAACTTTGGCGTTTAGGTCACTTTTTCACAAACTGTATGCACTAAGACCTTTCAAACTTTGCTTACAGTTGTATCTTGAGTGGTACATTGCAACGTGACAAAGCAAATGTGGATGTGACCTTCACCATCCAAGCAAAGGGCAGATAACTTTAATTGTTACATTTACATCACTTTCTCATGAACTAGAATTATGCACTAGATGTTTTAAACCTAATTTATAGCTTAATCTTTGGAAGAAAACATATTCTAATTTGACGTAGTTGTGTCTTCGTTAGTGCATCTTTTTTTTGGACGCCTGGATTTCATGTATGACCTTTACCTACTTTTTGGAGCTGATGATTTTTAGCTCTACTGGCTAAAGGCCTTCGTTTTTCATCCGATCTTTACCAAATTTTACCAGATTGTTAATATCAATGAAAGCTCGCACAAGTTCGAAAAACGGCTAGAGTTATGGCCCTTGATTTAGTTAAAAATGCTATATTCAGCCTCGTTAATACGATAGGGCTTTCATTTTTCATCTGATCTTTACCAAACTTTACCAGATGTTTTGCCTTTTTTTAAGTAATTTTTAGCTCTACTGATCAGAGATCAGCAGAGCTTATGCCGTGGTGCGGTGTCCGTCGTCCGTCTGTCCGTAAACTTTTATTTGTAGCGACTTCACAGCTGAAACTACTGGATGGATATTCATGAAACTTTACAGAAATGTTGCCCATAAAGTCTAGTTGATCCTAGCAAAAATTCATGTTGATGTGAAATCCAAGATGGCCGCCAAAGCTAAAAATAGAGTTTTAAAATACAAGTTTGTAGCGACTTCTTCTTGAAAACTATAAGTGATATTGATATGGGACTTTTTCTAAAATGATCAGCATGACATGATGTTGATCCTAGTCAAAAATCGTTTTGATTCAACGTTAAACATGGCTGCCAGCGGCCATCTTTGTTTACATAGAGTTATATAGTAAAAACTTGTAGCGACTACTTCTCTGAAACTACTTGGCGGATTGTCATGAAACTTTACAGGAATGTTGCTCTTGATGTCTAATTGATCCTAGAAAAATATCAGGTCGGCCGGAAATTCAAGATGGCCGTCACAGCTAAAAATAGATTTTTAAAAAATAAGTTTGTAGCGACTACTTCTTGAAAACTATAAGTGATATTGATATGGGACTTTTTCTAAAATGATCAGCATTACATGATGTTGATCCTAGTCAAAAATCGTTTTGATTCAACGTTAAACATGGCTGCCAGCGGCCATCTTTGTTTACATAGAGTTATATAGTAAAAACTTGTAGCGACTACTCCTCTGAAACTACTTGGCAGATTGTCATGAAACTTTACAGGAATGTTGCTCTTGATGTCTAATTGATCCTATCAAAATTTCAGGTCGGCCGGAAATTCAAGATGGCCGTCAGAGCTAAAAATAGATTTTTAAAAAAGAAGTTTGTAGCGACTACTTCTTGAAAACTATAAGTGATATTGATATGGGACTTTTTCTAAAATGATCAGCATGACATGATGTAGATCCTTGTGGAAAATTATTTTGATTCGACGTTAAACATGGCTGCCAGTGGCCATCTTTGGTTACATAGAGTTATATAGTAAAAACTTGTAGCGACTACTCCTCTGAAACTACTTGACGGCTGTTCATGAAACTTCACAGGAATGTTGCTCTTGATGTCTAGTTGATCCTAGAAAAATTTCAGGTCGGCCGGAAATTCAAGATGGCCGCCACAGCTAAAAATAGATTTAAAATAAATAAGTTTGTAGCGACTACTTCTTCAAAACAATAAGAGATATTGATATGGGACTTTTTCTAAAATGATCAGTATGACATGATGTTGGTCCTTGTCGAAAATCGTTTTGATTTGACCTTAAACATGGCTGCTTTGTTTACATAGAGTTATATAATGAAAACTTGTAGCGACTACTTCTTTGAAACTACCTGACGGATTTTCATGAAAATTCACAGGAATGTTGCTCTTAATGTCTTATTGATCTAAGCAAAAATTCAGGTCGGTAGGAAATTCAAGATGGCCGCCACGGTTAAAAATAGATTTTCAAAAAACAAGTCTGTAGCGACTACTTCCTGAAATCAAAATCAATCAGTAGAGCTTCAAGGTCATTGACCTCTTGTTTGTTTTAATTAAAAAAAAAATGATTTCTTTTGTTTGATTTATTTTTATTTATTTTTTTAGCTCTACTGATCAGAGATCAGCAGAGCTTATGCCGTGGTGCGGCGTCCGTCGTCCGTCCGTCTGTCCGTCTGTCTGTCCGTAAACTTTTATTTGTAGCGACTTCACAGCTGAAACTACTGGATGGATATTCATGAAACTTTACAGAAATGTTGCCCATAAAGTCTAGTTGATCCTAGCAAAAATTCATGTTGATGTGAAATCCAAGATGGCCGCCAAAGCTAAAAATAGAGTTTTAAAATACAAGTTTGTAGCGACTTCTTCTAGAAAACTATAAGTGATATTGATATGGGACTTTTTCTAAAATGATCAGCATGACATGTTGTTGATCCTAGTCAAAAATCGTTTTGATTCAACGTTAAACATGGCTGCGGCCATCTTTGTTTACATAGAGTTATATAGTAAAAACTTGTAGCGACTACTTCTCTGAAACTACTTGGCGGATTGTCATGAAACTTTACAGGAATATTGCTCTTGATGTCTAATTGATCCTAGAAAAATTTCAGGTCGGCCGGAAATTCAAGATGGCCGTCACAGCTAAAAATAGATTTTTAAAAAATAAGTTTGTAGCGACTACTTCTTGAAAACTATAAGTGATATTGATATGGGACTTTTTCTAAAATGATCAGCATTACATGATGTTGATCCTAGTCAAAAATCGTTTTGATTCAACGTTAAACATGGCTGCCAGCGGCCATCTTTGTTTACATAGAGTTATATAGTAAAAACTTGTAGCGACTACTTCTCTGAAACTACTTGGCGGATTGTCATGAAACTTTACAGGAATGTTGCTCTTGATGTCTAATTGATCCTATCAAAATTTCAGGTCGGCCGGAAATTCAAGATGGCCGTCACAGCTAAAAATAGATTTTTTTTAAAAATAAGTTTGTAGCGACTACTTCTTGAAAACTATAAGTGATATTGATATGGGACTTTTTCTAAAATATTCAGCATGACATGATGCAGATCTTTGTGGAAAATTATTTTGATTCGACGTTAAACATGGCAGCCAGTGGCCATCTTTGGTTACATAGAGTTATATAGTAAAAACTTGTAGCGACTACTCCTCTGAAACTACTTGACGGATGTTTATGAAACTTCACAGGAAGGTTGCTCTTGATGTCTAGTTGATCCTAGAAAAATTTCAGGTCGGCCGGAAATTCAAGATGGCCGCCACAGCTAAAAATAGATTTAAAATAAATAAGTTTGTAGTGACTACTTCTTCAAAACAATAAGAGATATTGATATGGGACTTTTTCTAAAATGATCAGTATGACATGATGTTGGTCCTTGTCGAAAATCGTTTTGATTTGACCTTAAACATGGCTGCTTTGTTTACATAGAGTTATATAATGAAAACTTGTAGCGACTACTTCTTTGAAACTACCTGACGGATTTTCATGAAACTTCACAGGAATGTTGCTCTTAATGTCTTATTGATCTTAGCAAAATTTCAGTTTGGCCGGAAATTCAAGATGGCCGCCACGGTTAAAAATAGATTTTCAAAAAACAAGTCTGTAGCGACTGCTTCCTGAAATCAAAATCAATCAGTAGAGCTTCAAGGTCATTGACCTCTTGTTATTTATTATTTTTAATTTTTTTTATTTTTTTTAATTTTCTTATTTCATTATTATTATTATTATATTTTTTTTGGTGTTAACGCCATGTTAGCAGGAAGCATTGCTGTGCCTATTGCATTTTTTTCCCGTTTCATTGATTTTTGATGGAGCCCCTTGACATATTTTTTTTAAATTTCTTGATTATTATTTTTTTTTTTTAATTTTCTTATTTCATTATTATTTTTGTTTTAATTCTTTTTTTGGTGTTAACGTCGTGTAAGCAGGAAGCATTGCTGTGCCTATTGCATTTTTTTTTTCCGGTTCATTGATTTTTGATGGAGTTACAGCCCATTTACATTTTTTTTTTAATTTCTTGTCCGCGCTACTCCTCCTAAACGCCTTATTGGATTTCGACGAAACTTGGCAGGAAGCATCGGTAAGATGTCTAGTTGTGCATATCGCGCTTTTGTTCCAGTTTGCTGATTGATGACGGAGTTATGGCACTTTGACATTTTTACTTTAAATTTCTTGTCGGCGCTACTCCTCCGGGCTTGTTGGATTTCTACATAATTTGGCAGGAAGCCTCAGTAAGATGTCTAGTTGTGCAAAGCATTTTATATCAATGAAATTTTGGACAAGTTCGAAAACCAGCTAGATCTAGTTAGTAACGACAGGTTATGGCCCTTGATTTGTTGAAAAATGCTATATTGTATTTTCCTTTGTTAAATCTGTAGTTACTTCATTTTGTATCTGATCTTTACCATATTTGTTTAGAATGTTAATATAAACCCTTCCCCCCACCCATTTTTATGAAATTTCATTCATAGAAGAAAGTGGGACAAATTAAAAAATGCCCATGCCGGACTAGACACAGCAGACATATTGCCCATGATTACCAGGTGAGCGATCTAAGGCCATCCTATCCCTGTTGTTTTTGCAATGTTTTAAAAAAACTACTGATGGTGATTTTATGTCGACAACCCTTGATATAAGAGCCGTTTTAGCCAGTAGAGCATCCACAGGCCCTCTTGGGCCTCTGTTGTTTTTAATAGAATGGCATTTTGTTTTTAAACAAATGCACTTAAATGTCATCTCAGCAAACGGCAAACTCGATTGTTTTTAATTACTAAAATGTTTACAAACTTTCATTTAAGCATCATTGACCTTTTTATTTTTAAGTCCAGCCCCCGTTAGGCGAGACATGTGAATCCACGGATTTCTTGTTCATCTGATGTTTACCAAACTTTACCAGATTTTTTGACTTTTTTTCCCTTTTATTATTTTTATATTTCTTGTTTTTTTTTTTGATTTTTGATTTTTGATTTTTGATTTTTTTAATTTTTTTAATTTTTTAATTTTATTATCTCTACTGGCCAAGTTCAAAAACCAGTCAGATCGGACCAGTAATGGCAGAGTTGTGGCTCTTGATTTAGTTAAAAATGCTATATTTTGCCTCTTTAAGACGATAGTCACTCGCTTCATTGATGTTATAAGAGCCATATTAGCCAGTAGAGCGTCCACGGGCCCTCTTGGGCGTCTTGTTTGGAGTCTGCACTGTAGCTGGCTGAATATACTGTAATACAATTCTTGGATCCCTGAAATGATTGCGATGCGTTCCTACGTGTAATAATATTAATCATAGTAGAACATAACTGCTGCCTTCAGGAATTTTTTCCCCGGAATTGGGAAGGGGCCCAGGCGTGTCCATTTTGGGAAAAAAAGAACGTGCTTTTTCTCCTTTTGGGAAAACGTAAGATTTCATAAATTCAGTAAATATGACAATAATACAATGTATGCATTATTTATATATTCATCCATTATTTATTATAATTACTAACTTCTCTGAGTCAGAATTGACTTAAGGAGGTTGGCTGGGAAAGGACGTAGTGATGAGATTTTTTTAAATTCATATTTAAGGCTTCTTTGGTATAACTTAGATTCAAAATTATCAAAAAAAGGCTAGGTCACCATGCTTTTTTCCCACTAGACGTAATTGAAGAAGGCACATATTTCTAACTTCAAAATTTCACTAAAAAGAGGAAAAATATAGTCATTGAACATTTTCACAATTGTTTTCATAAGATTACGTTTATTGAAAAACAACAATTAATTTTCGATTGCATATATACATACCTTTCAAATCATACAAAAACAATTGTGATCCTCATTCGTCTTTTTACTTTAAAAAGCAAACGTATATGGACCGTACCCCACCCACTTTTGTTTTTACCGGAAAATTAATTCACGATAAAAAATTATGTTCTAATGATCAACTTTTTTTTAAATTTGTATATGTCAAGGTCCTATGACATTTCTTTCAGAACAAGTAAAAAAATATATAGGTCACCAGGCTTCTAATGAATTTTTATTAAAAATTCTTTAAATTACACCCATTTTGAAGTTATTTTGACATTTTTAATGTAAAATACTGTACACACCAATATTGACATGGAGATCGAAAATAAAATTAGCTCAGTATCTACTTTCATATATGTATTCCACTACTGGAAAACAAAAATCTGATTTATTCTATAGCAAATGTATAAATTCTACTCAGAGCTACCCTTACCCCCTATTTTGTTGACAACAAAAAATGATCACAAATGACGGAAAAAATATGGAAAACAAATTTGCTTAAAATTTGGTATTTTACCATCTTAAATCCTACATTATATTCATATTTACTAGAATGGAAAAAATGAAACAATTCTGTTGTCAAATAAAACTATGAATTAAAAAATAAAATGTTTAGACTTGAAGATGTCAAAACTTGACCAGCCAACATCCTTAACAGACAAACAAGCATTGCATATAATTTATGCTTTTTCTCAAATTCTGAGAGAATGTTGCCTTCTGATTGGGAAAGATTTCTGCCAACTTGCATTGGGCAAAAATAGTAACATTTTCAATTGGGAAAAGGCCTTTACAGGCCTCTGTTATATAAGGTAAAAAAGCCCAGGCCTTAATTTTTCAAAAAGTATAAATCTGTATTCTGCGAGATACTCCAATCCTTCATATTGAAGATCATAGGGAGATGCAAGTCAGGAAACAATTGCAATTTTAAAAAAATATGTAATTTACAAGAAACTTCACTGGAATATTGCTTTTGATATCTAGTTCATCCATAGCAAAATTTCAGGTTGGCCGGAAATTCAAGATGGCCACCAAAGCTAAAAATAGATTTTTAAAAAACAAGTTTTAGCGAATACTTCTTGAAAACTATAAGAGATATTGATATGGGATTTTTTCTAAAATGATCAGCATGACATGATGTTGATCGACATGATGTTGATCCTTGTCGAAAATCATTTTGGTTCGACATTAAATGGGCTGCCCGGCCATCTTTGATTACATAGAGTTATATAGTAAAATCTTGTAGTGACTACACCTCTGAAACTACTTGACAAATTTTCATGGAACTTCACATGAATGTTGCTCTTGGTGTCTAGTTGATCCTAGCAAAATTTCAGGTCGGCCGGAAAGTCAAGATGGCCACCACGGCTAAAAATAGATTTAAAAAAAGCAAGTTTGTAGCGATAAGTTATATTGACAAGGGACTTTTTCTTAAATAATCAGAATATTCAGCATATGACATCACACCCTGGTATTATGACATCATGTCATGCTATTATGACATTAGGCAAAAAAAAAAGTGTGTTTCCTATTGCAAGCTCTCAAAAAGAAGGGTAGGCATTTCCTTTTTTTTAAATTTTTTTTTTTAGCAAAGTATTGTGAGATTGAGGCTACATGTATTTATCTCATAAACCCCATACAAGTTGATGATTCAACTGAACATTTCTCTGTGATGTTGTCAGTTTTTACCTCTATATATAAGACCGCTCCAGTTAAATTACGCGTTCCTGTTACAATTAATAGGACACCTTAAACCACAAGACCATTGTTTAACATGTTATATATGCATTTTACTAATTAGTTTAATAGTTAATTAGCATTGCATTGTTTACGTAAAGGAAAACGTTAAACTCTGAATGTATCATATGACATTCAAGGCAAATCGTATGGCTTACCTAAATATTTTCTACTTTTGCCGTGTAATTTGGTAATAATTTGCATAGTTAAATACCACCAGTGTCCGGTGGATTACAGAAAATATAGAAGGGTGTAATGGTGTAATGTTTCACTTCCATGATGTATTAGCTATGTGATAAATCATTGTTCAGAAAAACTGAAAACAAAAACAAACATTTTTTTTTTTAATTTTTAGCTCTAAAAGCCAAAGGCCAGACGAGCTTATGTGATCACCTTCGTCCATCCGTCCGTCCATCGTCCGTCTGTTAGCAATTTTATAAAATCGACATCTTCTCTAAAACCGCTTGAAGGATTTTGATGAAACTTTATCACAATCTTACTTAGGAGGCCCCCTCTCAGATTTGTGTTTTTCATGGCTGCCTGTCATCAAAGATGGCCACCATGGCTAAAATTAGGTCAAATTTAGGGAAATTTCAAACAACATCTCCTCCGAAACCACATGTTCCATTCTAGTGAAATATCATATACATGTTCCTTGGGTTGGCCTCTATAAGTTTGTGTTTTTCGTTATTGTCGAATAATCAAAATGGCCTCCACGTCAACCCAAAGTTTAGATAGAGTTATATAGGAAAAGGCTAAAAATGACCTCTAAAACTGCTTGAAGAATTTTGATGAAACTTAATCTATACTCCTCCTCAGATGTGTGTTTTTCGCGGCCGTTGGTCATCCAAGATGGTTGCCATGGCTAAAATTAGGTCAAATTTAAAGAGATTTCAAACGACATCTCCTCCTAAACCACTTAATCCATTCCAGTGAAATATCATATACATGATCCTTGGGTTAGCTTTTATCAAATTTGTGTTTTTTGTTATCGTCGAATAATCAAAATGGCCGCCACAACGACCCAAAATTTACATAAGAGTCCTCTTGAAGGATTTTGTTGAAGCTTTATCACAATGCTCTTTGGGATAGTGCGCCTCAGATTGTGTTTTTTCGCAGCCGCCAGTTGTCCAAGGTGGCCGCCATGGCTAAAACTAGGTCAAATTTAAGGAAATTTCAAACGACCTCTCCTCCGAAACCTCGTATTCTAATGAAATATCATGTACACGTTCCTCCAGTTGGTCTCTATCAAATTTATGTATTTCGTTGTCGTCAAATAATCAAAATGGTCGTCATGGTGACCCAAAGTTTACATAAGAGTTGTATAGGAAAAGGTTAAATATGTCATCTTCTCTGAAACCTTTTGAAGGAGTTTGTTGAAACTTTGTCACAATGGTTGGCGTCTATTAAGTTAAATTAGTTTGTGTTTTTAGTTTTCTTCCAGTAATCAAAATGGCCGCTGTGTCAACCCAAAACAGTAGAGCATCTACAGGCCCTCTTGGCCTCTTGTTTAAATTTATTTTTGCATAAAAAGTTTTAGGGTCAGCCCCTTAAAATAGGGTCGGTCGGGCCACTGGAAACACAGGTATATTTTTTTTGCCTTACAATGCCACTCAGTGTGTTCTCAGAACTGAATGAGCCCTTTCTGTGAGAAACAGATTCAGACTGTTTGTATCACTCATTTCAAGTAAAAATAAAACAATTTTGATTCAATAGACTGTTTGGAGTGAATGCTCATTGAAATTGTCTATTCAAAATATTTGCCTGATCGTTTGGATCTGTGAAGTTTATGCCATTTTCTTTAAGTGGGGCTATTCCCAAACTTTCTGTTTTGTTGTGCTTTATAAATTTGTAGATTTTTTATTGTTTGCGTCTTCGTCATTTGTGATGATACTTTCGACATATGACCAGTATGGTGCACTTAGTTGCTTTTGGATTTCTGATTTAAGCTGTTTTAGATTAAGTTTTTGGTTGTGTACACATCTTGCTCGTGGGTTTCTTTTAAGTTTTTGGTGTAGTTTGTTCTTTTTCTCATATGATATTTTATTGTGTTTGTGAGCCATGGTAAGTCTTCTTTGGGTTTAGTTTGTTTAGTTGGTACGTGTTTGTCTGTGAGTTTAGTTGGTACGTGTTTGTCTGTGAGTTTGTTAAATTCATTTTTGAAATAGGCCCATTGTTTTTCTGGTTTATCTACATGTATGATGTCTTTGTTGGAATGAAAAGATTTAGACATTGTTTGTATCAAGTTTAAAGTATTAACGGGAATGTAGCGACACAGCCAAACCATCTTTATTATTGAGAGTTCTGAAAAACTTGAATAAGGGTGAAAGAATTATCAAAATCGGATGACAAACAAGGAAGATATGATCATTGGAAGTTTCTGTTGAAACAGATATGGGAGCGGCCATTTTGAGAGCTATGACATCACGGTTCTAAATGACCATATATGGAATATTTATAAACATGAAAATTTACTGCTTTATAGGGAAAAAATGACAGCAACTGTATAAAAAATATGTAATACTTAATGGCAATAATGCTTTATATGACCAGTGAAAAAATGCATTCATTTGCAATGATTTTCTTTGTTTTAAATGATATTTATCAATATTCCATATATGGTAATATAGAACTATGATGTCATAGTTCTAAAAATGGCTGCCCCCATATTCGTTTTAGAACAACATTTAAATGGTCACATCTTTTTTGTTTATCATCCGATTTTGATAATTCTTTCGCTTTTTTCCATGTTTTTCAGAACTCTCAATAACAGAGCCTGTTTGGCTGTGTCGCTACATTCCCTTTAATTTCCAATTTGTTTTTTTGTACGTTTTAATATTTCGTATTGGCTGAGTTGGTCTTCCTCTAATATCTATTTCGTGAAAGATAATGTCATGGTCTGAAAACTTAGCTTATGGTCCTCTACCAAGTTTGTTCAAATGGTGACCCTCGGGTCAGTTTGGCCCCGTCCAAGGGCCACATGTGTTACATAGACATGTATAGGGAAAAACTTAAAAAATCTTCTTCTCTGAAACTGCAAGAGCCAGAGGTTTAATAATTTGCATTTGCTATAAGTTTATGGTCCTCTACCAAGTTTGTTCAAATGGTGACCCAGGAGCTTATGGTCCTCTACCAAGTTTGTTCAAATGGTGACCCAGGGGCAGTGTATTAGGCAGAAACTCAAGAACTGGGTGTGCAAATATGCAAACAGGGTGTGCAAAATAATTTGCTAACACACGTTATGCGCCAATTCGCGACAAGTGGGTGTCTCTGGGTTAATTTATTTTCACTGATAAAGGTGAAAAAGGTGCATTTTAGCATTTTTTTTCTATAAATGTATACAAAACATAACAATATTGAGATAGTAAGAGTTTGGAAGTGTTGTTTACAAAAAAATAAAAATATATATATATATATATTTGTACACCACCCACTCCTCCAAATATTGGCCGAGATTTTTCAAAAACGGAGATTTTTCAAAAACGGCCGTGCAAAAGACGGCTGCACGGCTGGCTGGCTAATACACTGCCCAGGGGTCACATTTGGCCCCACACCCGGGGGTCACAGTTTTTTTGTATAGGGAAAAACTTAAAAAATCTTCTTCTCTGGAACTGCAAGAGCCAGAGGTTTAATATTTTGCATTTGCTATAAGCTTATGGTCCTCTACCAAGTTTGTTCAAATGGTGACCCATTGGTCACATTTGGCCCCACTCTAGGGGTCACAGTTTTACATAGGCTTGTATAGGGAAAAACTGAAAAAAATCTTCCTTCTCTGGAACCACATGGCACAGAGCTCTCATGTATTACATGTATCATCAGCTTATGGTCCTTTACTAAGTTTGTTCAAATGGTGACCCTGGGGTCAAATTTGTCCACGCCTCGGGGGCCACAGTTTTACATAGAACTTATATAGGATTTTTTTTTTAAAAATCTTCTTCTGGAATTTACAAGAGCCAGAGGTTTGATATTTTGCATTTACTATAAGCTTATGGTCCTTTACCAAGTTTGTTCAAATGGTGACCCTGGGGTCACATTTGGCCCCGCACCAAGGGTCACATGTTTTACATAGACATGTATAGGGAAAACTTAAAAAATCTTCTAATCTGAAACTGCAAGAGCCAGAGGTTTAAAATTTTGCATTTGCTATAAGCTTATGGTCCTCTACCAATTTTGTTCAAATAGTGACCCTGGGGTCACATTTGGCCCGCCCGGGTGTCACAGTTTTACATAGGCTTGCATAGGGAAAAACTGAAAAAAATCTTCTCTGGAACTGCAAGGCCCAGAGGTTTAAGTATTTTGCATTTGCTATAAGCTGATGGTCCTCGACCGAGTTTGTGCAAATGGTGACCCTGGTGTCAAATTTGACTGCGCCCCGGGGGTGACAGTTTTACATAGACTTATATATATAGGAAAAAATAATCTTCTCTGAAACTGCAAGAGCCAGAGGTTTAATATTTTGCATTTACTAGCTATAAGATTATGGTCCTCTACCAAGTTTGTTCAGATGGTGACCCTGGGGTCAAATTGGACCCTGCCCCGTGGGTCACAGTTTTACATAGACTTATATAGGAAACGCATTAAAGTCTTCTTCTCTGGAACTACAAGAGCCATAGGTTTAATATTTTACTATACTCTTATGGTCCTTCACCAAGTTTGTTCAAATGGTGACTGTGTGGTCACATTTGGCCCTGCCCCAGGGGTCATGTTTTACATAGACTCGTATAGGGTAAAAATCTTCCTTCTCTGAAACCACAAAGCTCTCATATATTACATGTAGCCCTGGTGTCACATTTGGCCCTGCCCCCAGGTGTTACACTCTAGCACCTTCATTTTGTATTTGATATTTACCAGACTTTGTCAGTGTCTTTATATCAATGTTGTTATACACAACAGAGCCCCCATTTCTTGAACAATCTTAACCCATAACCTTCACAGAAGAAAAATAGAGTTATATAATGAAAACTTGTATCGACTACTTCTATGAAACTACTTGATGGATTTTCATGAAACTTCACAGGAATGTTGACCTAGCTATCAAAAATCTATCAGTAGAGCTTCAAGGTCATTGACCTCTTGTTTAATTTAGTGGGGTGTGGGGGGTGGTGGGGGGGGGGGGAGGATGTGGGCTTGGGATGTAATAATGTGAGAGGGGGTGGTTTGATGCGGTAATGATAAATCCACTGAGCTATCCAGGTTTGACTCAGATAAGGTATCAGTCGAGTCAAATAAGTGGGAAGGCGACAGTGGGAGCATTCCCATTGTGCTATGACCTTGGAATCCGACAGGAAGTCATAAGTGGCGTCGCCAATGCCTTGGCAGTTACCGTGGAACCATGTGTCACAGTTATTGCAAGCTATTATTTTTTCTAATGTGGTGATACCGCTATCAAATATCCAAATAACTATTTATGCATATGACTAGCTCATCTGGACAGTGATTGGAGTTTTGCACATCATTACCTGGGTACTATAGTTTTCTGTCGACAGCTAGTTGGTCACCAGTTTGGTGTGCCAATGTAGGAGGGGAAAACATTACAGAAGGGCAGAGGATATACTCCGATACATGGGATCACCCAGTTTATGTCCCCATCTGACAGATGGGCTTGATTTTCATATCGATTATTGAATGAATTATAATTACAAACATTACATTTTGTAATTTTCAGGAATGAATTCAGCCGTAAGGGCTGTAGTGCGTATGGGATTCTACCTGGGATGTAAGACCTACTACATCAAAGAGGTATTGTCTTCTTTTCTTTGGGTAGTGGGGGAGTGTAGTTCGAGAGATGCTTATGTTTTGGTCGGGAGATTTATTTTTCAAACTGGATTATCTTTATTTTACATTTATTTGGTGAGTGTAAACATAGTAAAGTGGATTAGACATGTATTTGCAGTTTCTAGCTGAAGTAAAGATGCTAGACAAAATTATATTACAGAAAACAAGAAACATTTCCTTTTTAAAACTATAAATTTGATGTCTCTAATCTAAATATTTTAAATTGAAAAAGAGTCTGCTTCATTCTCTTTACACATGGTTATTCCAAGGGTCACATGTCAGGGATGTCATTTGGCTGTTTCCAGGCTGTAAAAACATTAACCCCCCCCCCCCCCCCCCCCCACCAAAAAAAAAAATGTGAGGAGTGTAGGGATCCAGAATTGGATTTTGACACTCCAATTAGTGAAGAAACCCCTAATTTTTGCATTTCTTAGAAATCTCCCTTGAATATAAAAATGACACAAAATTTCCCTTCCCAGTCTGCTGAAAGCTAACTATAGTGCTCTGTATGTATGCATTTGTTAATTATTGTTTGATTTCCAGTCGAATAGCTCTGCCTCTACCACAAAAAAATGACCATGACTTAACATGTGCTAAAATGATGTAAAGCACCCTTCAATTCCACTGTTGGAGATGACTTTTCATCAAAAGCTTGTTTTCAAATCCTGTACATGTAAAATTTGAAAAATAGTTCATCACATTTCTCAAATAAATACTGTTTAAACAAGCTTTTTTTAAAAGATTGAGTTTCGGTGTAATTCTTAGACTATAGTTGACTATTGTTGCCTAATTATTAAGATGGAGAATTATCTAGTATTCTTTACAAAAAAAAAGAATTAAGTTTATTTTCACAAATTACTAAACAAGGTGAACAGCTAATACTAATCACTCTCAGTGGTGCAGATGACAACTTTGCCTAATTAATAAGATGGAGGATTATTTAGTATTCTTTACAAAAAAAAAGAATTAAGTTTATTTTTACAAATTACTAAACAAGGTGTACAGCTAATACTAATCACTCTCAGTGGTGCAGATGACAACGTTGCCTAATTAATAAGATGGAGGATTATCTAGTATTCTTTACAAAAAAAAAGAATTAAGTTTATTTTCACAAATTACTAAACAAGGTGTACAGCTAATACTAATCACTCTCAGTGGTGCAGATGACAACGTTGCCTAATTAATAAGATGGAGGATTATCTAGTATTCTTTACAAAAAAAAAGAATTAAGTTTATTTTCACAAATTACTAAACAAGGTGTACAGCTAATACTAATCACTCTCAGTGGTGCAGATGACAACGTTGCCTAATTAATAAGATGGAGGATTATCTAGTATTCTTTACAAAAAAAAAGAATTAAGTTTATTTTCACAAATTACTAAACAAGGTGTAAAGCTAATACTAATCACTCTCAGTGGTGCAGATGACAACTTTGCCTAATTAATAAGATGGAGGATTATTTAGTATTCTTTACAAAAAAAGAATTAAGTTTATTTTCACAAATTACTAAACAAGGTGAACAGCTAATACTAATCACTCTCAGTGGTGCAGATGACAACTTTGCCTAATTAATAAGATGGAGGATTATTTAGTATTCTTTACAAAATAAAAAGAATTAAGTTTATTTTCACAAATTACTAAACAAGGTGTAAAGCTAATACTAATCACTCTCAGTGGTGCAGATGACAACATTGCCTAATTAATAAGATGGAGAATTATCTAGTATTCTTTACAAAAAAAAGAATTAAGTTTATTTTCACAAATTACTAAACAAGGTGTAAAGCTAATACTAATCACTCTCAGTGGTGCAGATGACAACGTTGCCTAATTAATAAGATGGAGGATTATCTAGTATTCTTTACAAAAAAAAAGAATTGAATTTATTTTCACAAATTACTAAACAAGGTGTACAGCTAATACTAATCACTCTCAGTGGTGCAGATGACAACTTTGCCTAATTAATAAGATGGAGAATTATCTAGTATTCTTTACAAAAAAAAAGAATTGAATTTATTTTCACAAATTACTAAACAAGGTGTAAAGCTAATACTAATCACTCTCAGTGGTGCAGATGACAACGTTGCCTTATTAATAAGATGGAGAATTATCTAGTATTCTTTACAAAAAAAAAGAATTAAGTTTATTTTCACAAATTACTAAACAAGGTGTAAAGCTAATACTAATCACTCTCAGTGGTGCAGATGACAACTTTGCCTAATTAATAAGATGGAGGATTATTTAGTATTCTTTACAAAAAAAAGAATTAAGTTTATTTTCACAAATTACTAAACAAGGTGAACAGCTAATACTAATCACTCTCAGTGGTGCAGATGACAACTTTGCCTAATTAATAAGATGGAGGATTATTTAGTATTCTTTACAAAATAAAAAGAATTAAGTTTATTTTCACAAATTACTAAACAAGGTGTAAAGCTAATACTAATCACTCTCAGTGGTGCAGATGACAACGTTGCCTAATTAATAAGATGGAGAATTATCTAGTATTCTTTACAAAAAAAAGAATTAAGTTTATTTTCACAAATTACTAAACAAGGTGTAAAGCTAATACTAATCACTCTCAGTGGTGCAGATGACAACTTTGCCTAATTAATAAGATGGAGGATTATTTAGTATTCTTTACAAAAAAAAGAATTAAGTTTATTTTCACAAATTACTAAACAAGGTGTAAAGCTAATACTAATCACTCTCAGTGGTGCAGATGACAACGTTGCCTAATTAATAAGATGGAGAATTATCTAGTATTCTTTACAAAAAAAAGAATTAAGTTTATTTTCACAAATTACTAAACAAGGTGTAAAGCTAATACTAATCACTCTCAGTGGTGCAGATGACAACTTTGCCTAATTAATAAGATGGAGGATTATTTAGTATTCTTTACAAAAAAAAGAATTAAGTTTATTTTCACAAATTACTAAACAAGGTGTAAAGCTAATACTAATCACTCTCAGTGGTGCAGATGACAACGTTAACAGTTTTGATATATATAGGTTTATAGCATTTAGATTCTTTTGACTCTTAATAGTTGAAGAAAACGTTTCTGCAAAAAAATAAAAATAAATGAACGAAAAAGCATACAGGTCAGTATATGGCATGTTATAATATCCAACTCTGTATAATATTATATACTTTCAGGGCTACCAGGGTATGGTGGATGGAGGTGATAACTTACAGGAGGCGACGTGGGCCAGCTCCTCTAATATCATGCAGATGGTAATATAATACATGATAAATCATTGTCAGGGCTTTTTTCCTTCATAAACAGGCCGATATTCAGCCTACCTTTTCCCCCTCTTTGGCTGAGAAAATTACCCTAAAAAAACTATTTCAGTTGCCTCTCACTTTCACAACATTGTTATATTTGGAATACATTTATAGAAGACTATACATTTTTTTGCATATTCGCACACCCAACTCTTCAATTTTTGCCTAATACAATGTTCCACCTATGTTTCAAAATCTCGGCCTTTTCCCCTTTATCTCAAAAATCACACTTTTCCCCGCTCATAAAGGGCCTTGGCCTCTTTGCCTGTTTCTGGAAAAAAAGCCCTGATTGTAAACAATGACCTTTTTCTGAAACTTAACATAGGGTACAAATTGAATATTGTTCTGAACCGTTATACGTTTTACCTGAGGAGCAGTAGTGGAGTAGTATGACATTCATCTTTGTCATATTACACCAGTTTAATACAGTTGTTATATAATGCATAACCATTAACAAATACCAGGGTTATATATGATACCTGCATATACAATGCAGTAAGGTCATTTTTAAAAAAAAGAAATTGACACATTTTTTTCCAGCAAAAATGTTGGGTAAACAAATGAAAATAAAAAGGAAAATATTTTCCGTCTGCATAAATCTGTGACAGAATCATCATAGTTAAATATATGACTTTTTTTTTAGTTCTGTTCAGTGCGTATAAAATTCAAACTTTTTTATGTCGGTGACAATATTTTTTGGGAATGTAGCATTAGCCATGTCTGTGTGTCCATCTCCACCCACAGTTTTTAACCGATTGTTTCGAAACTTTATAGGATGCTTACCTTTCATGTCAAGATGTGCATATCGATTCGGCGTCAACATCGAGTTTGTTTTACCAGAGTTACGACCCCTTTTTTTGTAAAATTTTACCTTAAAATATTTTGCGTGTCTATCTCCTGACACACAGTTTTCAACCGATTGTTTCGGAAATTTACAGGATGCTTACCTGTGATGTCAAGATGTGCATGTTGATTCCGCATCAGAATAGACCTTGTATTACCAGAGTTACAGCCCTTTTTTCTTCAAAATTTATCGCCATGGATTGTTTTCAGTGGAGGCAAGGACAATTTTTTTGTTAATTTTTGTCAGTTTTTAGGGTAGGCGGTTAGGTTATCCTAAAATAAAAAAAAATACAGGCCTAAATATAGATATTACAAAACTCTTAAGAATGTTATACTTCCATTCCCAGGGAGGAACGGTGATTGGTAGTGCCAGGTGTAAGGAGTTCCGCACCAAGGAGGGGCGTCTGCAGGCGGCACAGAATTTAATCGACAAGCAGATCATCAACCTTGTCTGTATTGGTGGAGATGGAAGTCTGACCGGGGCGAACATCTTCCGACAAGAATGGCCAGCTCTCATCAACGAATTACTCGAAACAAGTAGGTATTGTTGAATGAATAAAATGGGGTTTTAAGGCCCATTTACACAACATATTATGCAATATAAGGACAGCTGCCTCAGTGGTATAGTTGAATATTTTGAGAGAGAATAAATAAAAGAAAATCTCTAACTGACAATGAGTTCACTAGGTTTGCGCAAGGTTTGAAAAGTAGGAGCCAATATTTCTGAAGTTGTGAAAATATACTCAAATTAAATAATGTAAAGATAATTTAAAAAAAATAATTATTAGCCATTTGCTACCTTGGCAGTAGTGTTAGGAACTTTTGAGGGGGAACAGTCCCGAGTTTAATTTGGAAAAAACTATCAACAAGATGCTACATTGGGAATTTTTAAAGATGAAATAAACATTTGTTTCAGAACGTTATCCATACAGCTAACATTAGTGTTACATTTATAATCTGAGGGGATTTTTTCATGAGATGAGGGATTGGCATGATCCAGTGGATAGTGCAGTGGACTTGAACCCGGAGGACCCGGGCTCAAGCCTCACCTATGCCACTGAGTTTCGTCGGTGTATTCTAGGGCAAGACGCTTTTCTTTAGGGCTATTCCATTAAAACTTACAAGGGACCCCAGGAAGGCACTTTTGAAATTGAACACCAACCACAGATTCATAATTGAAGAACCAAATAACAGAAATTAGGGTT
The DNA here is from genome assembly GCA_037043455.1 of Cyrtodaria siliqua. Classification (NCBI taxonomy): domain Eukaryota; kingdom Metazoa; phylum Mollusca; class Bivalvia; order Adapedonta; family Hiatellidae; genus Cyrtodaria; species Cyrtodaria siliqua. The sequence continues at coordinate 66,862 of JAWPHD010009024.1, read as the reverse complement.
CACCCTTATAGATGTTTGATAAATTGCCTTCTTGGGATCCCAGGTATGTTTTAATGGAATAGCCCTTAGCCTTGTCCATTGGAAGTGGATATAAACCATCCTTTGTATCGGGGTAATCCACCGAGCATGTTAAAGAACCGCCCTTCCCCTCCACCTACAGGGGCTCTAAGTAAGCATAATTTGTTAATGAGCAGCTAAACAGCATTCAATCAATATCATCTCATTGAGTACATTTAAGGATCAGAATATATATATGGAAAAAGGGAAGAGATATTTTGCATGGAGAAGTCGCCCTATAACGCTGTCGACTAAGATTTCTTAAACATGTTGAAAGACCCTGAATATGTTGATATTTCCTTCCACTCTGTAGAAAGAATAACCAGCGAGCAGTTTGACGAGTGTCAGTACCTGAACGTCGTGGGAATGGTCGGATCTATCGACAATGACTTCTGTGGGACGGACATGACCATAGGTGTTGACACGGCGTTACACCGAATCATGGAGGCAGTGGACACCATATCCACAACTGCTACAAGGTTATACAAATAATCTGTCTGCTGTAATTTTCCCCAGTAGCTTCAGAAAAATAATTATGCCCCGCTTCGAAGCGGGGGCATATTGGTCGTTCCGTCCCGAAATCTTGCCTTCGTGATAACTCAAGAAAATTGGCAGAAATGTTTGTGTCATGATCTAGTTGCGCACCTCCCCTTTTGGGTAGTTTCGCCAAGAAGAAATGTGGTTGCTATGGTAACAAAACATGTAAAAAACCACTAAAATTGCTAGTCTTCGTGATAACTAAAGAACAGCTGGTACTACAGACTCAAAACTCGGCAGGTATGTTTATGTCATGCTGTAGTTGTGCACCTCCCCTTTTGGGTATATTGGCTTAAGAAATGTGGTTGCCATGGTAAAAAAACTTATAAAAAAAAATAAGTCTTCGCAATATCTAAAGAACAGCTGGCAATACAAACTCGACACTTGGCAGGAATTTTTGTGGCTTGGTGTAGTTGTGCACCTCCCCTTTTGGGTAGATTGGCTTAAGAAATGTTGTTGCCATAGTAAAAAAACTTATAAAAAAAAATAAGTCTTCGCAATAACTAAAGAACAGCTGGCAATACAAACTCGACACTTGGCAGGAATTTTTGTGGCTTGGTGTAGTTGTGCACCTCCCCTTTTGGGTAGATTGGCTTAAGAAATGTGGTTGCCATGGTAAAAAAACTTATAAAAAAAAATAAGTCTTCGCAATAACTAAAGAACAGCTGGCAATACAAACTCGACACTTGGCAGGAATTTTTGTGGCTTGGTGTAGTTGTGCACCTCCCCTTTTGGGTAGATTCACTTAAGAAATGTGGTTGCCATGGTAACAAAACTTGTAAAAATTCACTGAAAATTGATTGTCTTCGCGATAACAAGAACAGCTGGCACTACAAACACGAAACTTGGCAGGAATGTTTGTGTCATGGTCAATGAAGTGTGGTTGGGGTGGTGGGGGCATATATGTATATATATCTCTTGTTTTCATATGTGAAATCATTCAATAAATGAATTATTTCATCAAAACACTGAAAAAATAAAAACTTTTTTTAAAAAAAATAATTCAAAACAATAAAAATGTCTTCTTGTGTTTTGGCTTGCCAGAGTTATACAACAGTTCCCTTTGTAAAACCTCTGGCACAGTCCGGCGCTTATCTGGAAATGAGGCGGAATGTATTGACCAATCAGATGGTTCCATTTAAGTTTAAGCAAAAATGGATTAATAATCGATCAATATTGTCAAATGCGATTATTACGGTCAATTTAAATCTTGCTAACTAAAATTTATCACAGCATGCTTGTAATTAATCATTTTAGAGTAGATATTTTCTAGATGGTAGTTAAAAGGGAATAGATTCAAAATCATGTCTTAATATATACTGTGCATGCCCACACTTTTTTATCGCTGGGTTTAATCAGAGGTACTAATAGGGACAGTTTTAACTAGGTGTGAGAATGTGTTTTTGTAGCAATACACATTTTTGATTGCAGGTGTAAAAAATTGATTCAACAAAAATCATTTTGTATCATTCACCCCAGATAAAAACTACCTGGGAAATGCACAGACAAAACAAATTGTATACTGTAACATTCTTGTTCAAATTGTTCTTGAAATGAAAAATCATTGTATCCATTTAATGAAGGAACATACTTACCTTATTGATTTATTTACTGTTTCAGTCACCAGAGGGCATTTGTGCTGGAAGTCATGGGTAGGCATTGTGGGTAAGTTATGTAATATTCTGTGACAAGAACCATAACTCTATCATGTATTTTACCTGAATTATTCCCCTTTTTACTTAATAGATTTTTCAGTTAAAATGTTCACAATCCGGCGTTCGCACCACTGTTGGTGCTTCACTTGTTTTTTTCACTCTCAGCTGTTTGTATAATTTCAAACAACCTATTTATTTCCCCCGTCATAGGCACATGGGCGTAAAGTAAATGTTTAGGCAAAAAAAAAAAAAAAGTAGTGTTTCAGGTTCCCTACCGACCCCATATTTTGTCCCGACCCTAATCTTTTTTTTCCCTGTTTCAAAAAAAAAAGGAAAAAAAGAAAAAGAGAGAAAAAATCGCGATCTGTTGTGCCGCGATGATTACGATATTGCTACCGACAAATTGATGGCTGATATTATCGGGGAGGTTCATCCTTCATATAAAGGCTACAATATTACTGTCACCGGTTCTGTATATATTTTTCCTTGCAACACATCTTCATGTGATGAGTTCAAAAGTCCATTTTGGAGCAATTTTAAATTATATATATTTTTATCACATAACGTCACATAACGTCCCTTGTCATACAACCTGGAACGATTTTGATTCTTTGCGTTAAACCTGTAACACTACGCAAGTTTATTAACTGAAACTATTTTATTTATTACAAATTCACCCAGATCTGAGTCATAAACTTATTATTTGTGACAGCTTATAAAAATAATGCACGTTATACAAAACATTGTTGTTGGTTTGTTAAAAAGTTGGCTGCTATTTTGTAAAGAGGTAAAACACAAACTCTTTTTTTATGCAGCGTTATGTGTGAGACGCTACGTTATGACGTCACATATTTTATGTTTTGGCGCTAAAGTGTGTCTGACGTCGTGGCGGTTCTATGTCCATCTGAATTAATTTTTACTAATTTGATTGCAATGTTATGTGATAAAAAGGATTTTAAACTCGTTCCCATTCCATATAAGATTTATGAAACTCATTATGAATTATTTTTAATTTTAACTCGCCAAAAGGCTCGTTAAAATTAAAATAATTCATAACTCGTTTCATAAATCTTATATGAAATGGGAACTCGTTTAAGATCCTCTATATAGATACATCCTTGAGGCCCTCAAAATAGAGGTTAGAATGATGTTTTCTGGTTATAATTTCTACCTTTGTGTAGTAAAAAAAAAGACATAAAAAAAGACCTACCTACCCTGTTTTTTTGGAGCAGGAAACCTGAAACACGACTAATTTTTTATTTGTTGGCCTTAAGTGATGTATTGTGCAGCAAGGTTTTATTGGGACTGTAGCAATCTTAGAGACAGATAAGATAAAGCTAGGGGAGCATACCCATGGCAAGGGTCTGTAGCTCTAAAAAGTGCAAGGCCAAAACAGACCTCAAGATTGGCAAGTGTCCCTTTAGAATATATTTGATTTTTTAACTGTTTAATTCTCCTAAACTGTGCCATGATGAACACTTTTGTTTTCGCTATAAAAGCCGTAGTTTATTTTTCAGGGAAATGCCAATTGAAAATGATGTGTATACAGAAAATGAGACCAACTGTGTTAACCCTTAATCCGCTAAGCACATCTATAATAGCCTTCCGTCCATTTTAACCCAGACCACAGTAACTCGCAGGCTGATCAGGGTTTACATTGTCCGGCAGCTGATCAGTCATTTCCCCAAAAACACCCTTTGTCACATAAATGAAATTGTCTTAATTCAAAGAAAGAACAGTCCATTATATATATGTAGGGGTTTAGAGTTTAAGAGACCAATTTTGCTCTTCCCATTAGTTTTCTCTCAAGGTGGGTACATCAGGCTTTTTGGATAAATTTATTTAAAAAAAAGAAATGCTATGAAACGACCAATTTAAAACCAATTTAAAACATGAAATAGTTCCAATATATAGATGAAACCTTGTGTGATAATTTTTAACGCCAAGTTTAAAATAACGAACCCCGGAGAGTAACCATATTTTATATGTTCAGAGCTGTAGATAATTTTTGACTACAGTGAGTATTTACTCAACAGCTTCAAAATGAATGAGTAACAAGGAACTCGTTCAGAGTTAACAATTTCTTTAAATAGTTCATGCAAAATGGTTCAGAGTTAACAATTCCTTTAAATAGTTCATGCAAAACGTTTCAGAGTAAACAATTCCTTTAAATAGTTCATGCAAAATGTTTCAGAGTAAACAATTCCTTTAAATAGTTCATGCAAAATGTTTCAGAGTTAACAATTCCTTTAAATAGTTCAAGCAAAATGTTTCAGAGTTAACAATTCCTTTAAATAGTTCATGCAAAATGTTTCAGAGTTAACAATTCCTTTAAATAGTTCATGCAAAATGTTTCAGAGTAAACAATTCCTTTAAATAGTTCATGCAAAATGTTTCAGAGTTAACAATTCCTTTAAATAGTTCATGCAAAATGTTTCAGAGTTAACAATTCCTTTAAACAGTTCATGCAAAATGTTTCAGAGTTAACAATTCCTTTAAATAGTTCATGCAAAATGTTTCAGAGTTAACAATTCCTTTAAATAGTTCAAGCAAAATGTTTCAGAGTTAACAATTCCTTTAAATAGTTCATGCAAAATGTTTCAGAGTTAACAATTCCTTTAAATAGTTCATGCAAAATGTTTCAGAGTTAACAATTCCTTTAAATAGTTCATGCAAAATGTTTCAGAGTTAACAATTCCTTTAAACAGTTCATGCAAAATGGTTCGGAGTAAACAATACCTTTAAATAGTTCATGCAAAATGTTTCAGAGTTAACAATTCCTTTAAATAGTTCATGCAAAATGGTTCAGAGTTAACAATTCTTTTAAATAGTTCAAGCAAAATGGTTCAGAGTAAACAATTCCTTTAAATAGTTCATGCAAAATGGATCTGAATCAATACATTTCAAAAGAAACAACTATTCTGGTTATAAGTGAAAACAAAAGAAACAATGTATGACCTTAATATTAGACACATGCTTAGAACAATTTTCATCATCTTAATATGGAATAAACTGGTTCCACTAGGCAATACATACAAATATAGTACTCATGATTTTTAAAAATTGAGGGTTTTTGTAAGGAAAATATGACTGAGTAAAATACCTATAATGTTCAGTGAAATTTCTTTTGGATGTTTAGGGCTCATTTAGTTAGTTTTTTATCAAGTTAATGCAGAAATAATGTATTTGAACAATTCTATACATACCAAGCCAGATATACTTCCCTTAAGGATGAATGGCCACCCTTTTTGTAGTATTATCAATTAACAAATTTAACTCTTAAACATCATATGAACATTTCTTGATAGTCTCGGATAGAAACATAATTATATTGAAAACCGCTACTAAGTTGTATGTAAAAATAAGTATTATTTGCATGACGTAGATACTACTTTTACCACTGCGTGACTGCATGGGGAAATGAGGTAAATCTGAATTGTATAGCTGCACAACTATTGCCAGATAATTGATAAATACATTTACCTGTGTCTTAATTTACCTGTTCAAAGTTGTCTACTAAAATAAAATCTTATTCTCGCTTTTCACCGATATTGCAATGTGTGAATTGTAAATATCTATTGTTGTGTATTGATTTCGATTCAAATAAACATAAACAGTCATGTTCATGAAACAAAACATGGCCGGAGAACTTTAAAACAGATGTGACTGTATTAAAATATGTTGTTGGCACTATACTTCTCTATTTTATGGACAGATATCTAGCCCTGGTAGGAGCTTTGGCCACAGAGGCAGATTGGGTTTTCATTCCAGAATGGCCGCCAGAGGCAGGCTGGGAGGATAAACTGTGTAAAAAACTGGCAGCTGTAAGTATACGTTGGGGGCAACTGAATACAAATTTGAAGTACCGGTATTTGGCAGAGATTGGTACCCGTGGTTGTTGGCAGATTGGTTTTGATCTTGACGAGTTTTGTTTAGTTTCTTTTATTCTGTCTCTTAATGCTTGTTTTATGTTGTTGGGAGCTCAGAAATTAACCATATTTATCTTCTGTAATGTTGGGAATATAAAGAAGAAAAGAAATATTTGCTGTGTAGTATTCTTTATATGGTAACCATCATGAATTTTTCCCAGTTTAAAAGTTTATGGTGCTATTTTCCCAATTGTAAGGGTCCAGGGCCCCGTTTTATGAAACAACTTACGACCATATTGATCGTAAATTAATTTCTTAAATGCTTCACCATTAATTACACTTTTCAAATGTGATTTCATTTCATTTTTTTATGCAGGAGATATTTCTGCACTAAGTGCACACATAGTTGTTTACATTGAATGCTTTGATGAAAACGTGTGAACGATTTTAAAATTAGAGTCTTATCGTAAGGTGTTTAATAAAACAGGGCCCTGGCCCTTATCCTGAAACACTGGAAAAAAAACACTGTAGAGAGGGGAAGTGTGCGGGGGTGCACTTGTATAATTTTAAATATATTGGTGGTGAGGTAAAAGCATATTTGGAGGGTGGGGGTGTGGGGTGGATGTGGGGGGTGGGTGTGGGGCGGGGTTGTGTGTTGATATGGTAAAATAAAATATATTTAATACTCTCTGGAAAATTAAATGGAATAACCCTTATCAAAAGTAAAATAAAATATATTTAATACTCTCGGGAAATAAATGGAATAACCCTTATCAAAAAATTATTAAACCAGGTGAAGACTAATTAATGCAAACACCACTGCTGTGCTATTGTGTCCTTTTTGCTAAGTTCAGCCAGGGAACTTATATTTGTTTTCATTTCAAAATTGATTACTGACCAGCTACTGGGATTGTGTACTTATGACACAATTTTATATAATTACAGGAAAGGGCTACCGGACAGAGACTAAATGTTATACTTGTGGCTGAGGGTGCATGTGATCGCAATGGGACCCCTATTACGGCCAATCAAGTCAAAGACGTAAGTAGGAACAAGGCGTTTTAGTTCCATTCTTGTTTTGCCTTATGATGAAAACAACCCTGTTGCATTTTGTCTTCAAGAAACATTCCTCACAGAACTGTTGCACTGAAAACTGATTTACAAGCTGTAATGATGGGGTGTGAAATACACACATTTGGTGTCAATTATACATTAGGCTTGAATTATAACTGGCAGGATAAAATAAACCAGTGATCAGTATAATTCTAGATGAGATTTTGTACTTGTATACGTGTACAGTATTTATTTTGAAACTTAAAATATTTCCAGATTAATAAGTCCTATTTTAATGTAAAAAAATAAGTAAAATATTTTTTAAAATATACTTTTATGATTATAATTATTACTAACTGCCTTCTTCATGGGCCATACTTCATTTAAAAATAAATAAAAATAATGTCGAAAATATTATATGCTATCTTTGAGCCAATTTTGGCTCGAATGTCTCCAATTTGGCTCCAACTTTTTTCATTTGGCAAAATTGGTTGCGAAAGGAAAAAAATGGCCGGAGGATGCCCTGAAGATGAAAAACTTAATCAAACAGTGGAAGCCTAGATACTCGACACAATTTGGAAAAATTAGTGTTATAAAATCGCTTTTATTGCCTATGCTTAACCATTTATTCATATTGCTTCCGAACCCCAATGATATCATTATAAAACAAATAAATACAATACCATATGATTTTTTATGGGAAGGATTAGCAAAAATAAAACAGTGTACTTGTAAAAGATTATATTGAAGGAGGGCTAAAAATGACTAACTTAAGAGCTTTTATGTATGGTCTAAAAGCAACATGGTTAAGAAGGTGGTTAATTACAGGTGCTAAATGGACACATATTATTGAGACAACACTCAACTTAAAAGATGTAATAAGTTTTGGAAATAATTATACAAAATCAATAATGGACAAGTTAAGTAATCCTCTTTGGGTCGATGTTTTACAATCATATGCATACAATAATGAGAAAAACCAACCACAATCTACAGACCAATTTCTTGCAAGTCCAATTTTTTATAATGATAATAACAAGATGGAACAAAACCCATATTTTATAAATCATGATATAACGAGGGTATTTTTCTGATAAATGATTTGCTTCAAGAAAATGGAAAGTTTTACTCAGAATTAGAGTTCAATGAAATGTTTAAAATTAAAACTAATTTTATTCAATACAATGGAGTTCTTTCATCAAACAAAATGTATGCTGATAAACAAAATATTACATTGTTACATAAAAAGTTACAAAACCCATTGCGTTCAGCTAACATCTCAAACCTTATCAAAAATACCAAAGGTTCAAAAGATCAGTACAACATACTAAACAAAAATGAAGAAAAAACAACAAACTATAAATGGGAGCAAATTTACGAGATAGATGATAAGACATGGAAAGATATTTACATGTCCCCATTTAAATATAATCTTAGTACAACACTTCGATGGTTCAAGTAAGAATCAACCACAGAATATTGCCAACTAAAAAATATTTGTTTACCTTTAAAGCCATCGATAGCCCTCTTTGTAATTTCTGTCACCAACAAGAAAGTATTACACATATGCTGTGTCATGCCCAGAAACTCAAACGTTTCTTAACGAAATTAAGACTGGATTGTTAACAAAACATATACAAATTACATTCATAGAAGAACTATTTATTTTCAATATAGGAAATATGCTATCATCAATCGATTTGTACATTATTATCGAGTTAAAGTATTATATTTTTTCATCAAAACGTCTTAATATATTGCTATCGGTCACTGCTATGAAGAATTGACTTAACAACTCATACAAAGCGCTGAAGTATATACGGTAGCTGTTAAAAACGATACCGTAGAGACATTTTCCGAAAAATGGACGACGTATAAAGAAGCCTTAGATGCCAACTTATAAATACATACATAATTTTTTGCCAGAAACTGATAATTGATAAAATAAATTAACTAAAAGTAACTAGGACTGAGAAGATTATTATATAATTCCTTTACAGAGAGAATGTTTGCAGCCAGTATTTGGTAACACATATTTTTAAAAAAAAAAATTTAACAGTAATTTAAACCAAATTTCATCCAATAATGACGATTGATATAAGCTAAATACCGATATATATCATTTTGGTTCTTTGAAAAAAAAGGCACTTTCATTGTTTCTTTGATATCATATATTTGTATATAATATTTGTTTTTAAGGAATGAAAGAACCTGAATGGGAATGTGTGTTGTGAACTTGACATAATATGTATATTTTGTAAAATATGTGATGGGATGGTCCTCCCGGTCCCCCACAACACACTCATTCATGGGGAGATTAAATGGGTTTGCCCGTTTTTGGCATGTAACAGGAAACAGACCTTTTTTTTCCCGGGCCTTTTGCATCTATGGGTGGTTGTTCATTTTCAAAAGTGGCTTCCTGGGTGGGGTCCCATGTATGTTTTAATGGAATAGCCCTTATCACTTGACATTGCCCAAAAGTTACTCAACTTTATTTAACTTGTAGCTGATCACTGACCGACTAAAGTATGACACGAGAGTAACAGTTCTTGGCCACGTTCAGAGAGGTGGCAGTCCCACGGCGTTCGACAGAATTCTGGTATGTTTATTTTATTGTTTTGACAGTGTAATTAGTTAAATTTTGTTGTTTGGTCATGAATAACAGATTTTATTTTGTCTCTAAGTGATCAAAAAGTTCACATACATGTCAATATAAAAGTTTGTTCACAATGAATTATGTTTGCCTTTAAAGGGACACACAGCAATCTTGATTAGTTTAAAACTCGTGGCATCTCGTTAGTTTTCAATATAACTTGCATATTTGCAATCATTAATATTAATTATTTGAATAGTGCAAAGCAAATTATTTTTACATATTATTAACTTTTAATAATATTGCACCACTAATATATTATAAAAGTTTGGTAGAATATGGAAGAAATTTGAAATCTCAAATTTTTATTTAAATATTCAAGCAGTTTTAAAGTCAAAATGATCCAGTATTAAATAATCGAGTTATTAATTTTAATGTGTTAATACAACTCAATATTGCCATGTGTCCCTTTAAACTAGGATAGGTTGGTGCTAATGAAACTTTGCATTCTCTAAAAGAAATAAAACTAATGTGGATCTAAGGATACTCAAACTGATTACACGAGAATGCAGGATTTATCTCTGATTGATGTTACCTAACCTCTGTCGTAAACTTTTATCTGTATTGTATGTAATCGAGCGTTCTGTTATGTTTACAGGGTGCCAGAATGGGAGCCGAGGCTGTGCTGGCGCTTATGGAGGCAACCCCTGTTACACCGGCATGTGTGATTTCATTGGATGGAAACCAGGCCGTCAGAGTCCCGCTGATGGAATGTGTCGAAAGGGTAAATACACTATTGGAAATGAATGCTTTAACTTTATTGTGACGCGAATATCGTGATACCGTAATTCACTTAGTTACGCTTCTTGTCAGTAAAGCATTTATGCAAGAATTCATCCTGTCAGTTAAATTGCAAAGATAATTTGGGTGGCGTGTTTTCAAGGTCACCACTTAAATATGGTACAATTACAAATCTCAACTAGGGGGTGTGTATCCCAAAGGCCAGTTGAAACAGGCTTTAGATCTGTGTTGTGACATGGGTATGAAGCCTAAAGAAGATGTATTTCCTGTTTTCTTCCTTCACGTTGTTTTCACAATATGACTGAGGAAAGTTAATGGGACATTATAAAACAACTATCAGTCATTCATTATTATACGCCGCTTTCACAAATATATATATTATAGGAATCGCGCTGTCCATAATATTCCATCGCGTTGCGTCCTTTCGCGTAACACGTTTTTGTCCTGTCGCATAACACATTTTTAGCTCGACTGATCAGAGATCAGCAGAGCTTATGCCGTGGTGCGGCGTCTGTCGTCCGTCCGTCCGTCCGTCTGTCCGTAAACTTTTTTTTGTAGCGACTACTCCTCTGAAACTACTGAATGGATTTTCATGAAACTTTACAGAAATGTTGCCCATGAAGTCTAGTTGATCCTAGCAAAAATTCATGTTGATGTGAAATCCAAGCTGGCCACCAAATCTAAAAATAGGTTTTTAAAAAACGAGTTTGTAGCGACTACTTCTTGAAAACTCTAAGTGATATTAATATGGGACTTTTTCTAAAATGATCAGCATGACATGATGTTGGTCCTTGTCAAAAATCGTTTTGATTCGACGTTAAACATGGCTGCCAGCGGCCATCTTTGTTAACATAGAGTTATATAATGAAAACTTGTAGCGACTACTTCTCTGAAACTACTTGGCGGATTTTCATGAAACTTCACAGGAATGTTGCTCTTGATGTCTAATTGATCCTAGCAAAATTTCAGATCGGCCAGAAATTCAAGATGGCCACCACAGCTAAAAATAGATCTTTAAAAAATAAGTTTGTAGCGACTACTTCTTGAAAACTATAATTGATATTGATATCGGACTTTTTCTAAAATGATCAGCATGACATGATGGTTATCCGAGTCAAACATTATTTTGATTCGACGTTAAACATGGCTGCCAGTGGCCATCTTTGTTTACATAGAGTTATATAATGAAAACTTGTAGCGAATACTCCTCTATAACTACTTGACGTATTTTCATGAAACTTCACATGAATGTTGCTCTTGATGTCTTATTGATCCTAGCAAAATTTCAGGTCGGCCAGAAATTCAAGATGGCCACCATGGCTAAAAATAGATTTTCAAAATACAAGTTTGTAGCGACTACTTCTTGAAAACTATAAGTGATATTGATATGGGACTTTTTCTAAAATGATCAGCATGGCATGATGTTGGTCCTTGTCAAAAATCGTTTGCATTTGATGTTAAACATGGCTGTCAGCGGCCATCTTTGTTTACATAGAGTTATATAATGAAAACTTGTAGCGAATACTCCTCTGAAACTCCTTGACGGATTTTCATGAAACTTCTCATGAATGTTGCTCTTCATGTCTAATTGATCCTAGCAAAATTTCAGGTCGGCCGGAAATTCAAGATGGCAGCCACGGCTAAAAATAAATTTTCAAAAAACATTGACCTCTTGTTATAACTTGCATTCCGCAAACAATTTTGAATGGGTTGTTCCCAAACTGCATATTCAATACACATAACAACTGCTGATCTTATGTCCCTCTACATCATATAACAACTGACAAAAAGCAGAAGTATTCATCACCTTCAGTGATAGTTTGACAATATCTTTTCAGACACAAGCAGTACAAAAAGCCATGGATCAAAAGAACTTTGACGAGGCGGTCAGGCTAAGGGGAAGGTGAGTAACATAGCAACCTTAAACTGTGTACCAATTTAATTGAATGTTGTTTACCGTAATGGCTCATTAACACATTATAAATTATTTAGGTCCAAAAGGTTCACTGTCATACTCTTTTATTTAGAACCACCTCAGATAGAGGGGAAGGAAGTATAAGAATCCCGGAACCTGTCCCACTTTTACTAATGTTCTTTAACCTGCTCGAAGGATTGACTCTGGTACACAGGACCATTGGTTGATGTCCCCATTCAACAGACAAGACCAGTGTTTTTTCCCCTTATATAAGTGGTACTTATATAAGTGGTACCGAAAAACGGTACCATTCCCAATGGAAAAAGTATTATATAAGTGGTACCGAAAAACTGAAGAGAACTTTTACAAAAATATTAATCATGATGAGAAGGTGTGTCGCGCGCAAGAATCAGGTCCCTAACTCAAAGGTCAAGGACGTACGTGGAGGTCAAAAAACCTTTTCAGTGGCATTGTCACCTACCGTGACATTTCTTGTTTCTAGTATCTAACCCCTTTGTAGCCTTTATAGAAGAAAACAAATCTATATCAAATCATTGCATGCATAGATCTCTGTTTCTCGTGAACAATTTACAAATAACAGACTTGCCTTATGTAATTATACCCCGGCTTTCACAAAGTGAAGTGGAGGCTAAATAGGAATTGTTTAACACATTTTTGTCGCATCCCGGCGCGTAACACATTTTTGTCGCATCCAGTCGCGTAACACATTTTTATTACTTGCATTCCTCAAACAGTTTTGAAACTTTATATACACTTAACAATTGATGATGTTCCACTACATCGCCCATTGTTGATTGCCTAATTTATTACAGAATTATGACCCTTTGTTTGACTTAGAATTTAAGCGGGGGTATTCTTCCCTTCAGTGATAGTCCTAAATTTTTCCAGGAGATTTATAAACAATTTACCACAGTACAGTACTTTGCCCGTGTTCTTTATTTTAGGAGTTTCATGAACAATTTACAAACGTACAGACTCCTGAGTAAACTACAACCACCGAAGAAGACAGAGTGCACCGTAAGTACAATCTGACTGACCATATTACCCGCCAGTAATACTGAAAAATTAAAATGTTTTTTTTTTACTGTATCCTGTTTTATCAGGGTGCACGACCCTGTTTTATCAGGGTGCACGACCCTGGTTTTATTTATTTTTCAATATTTGATCATCCGCGAAAACAGATGACACATTTACAAATTCGTCCATTCAACAATTTTTTGATTTGAAAATTCAAATTTAACTTGCCATATTTATCAGACATCTTTTAATATTTAAGAATTATGTCAGAATGCATCTTTGATTCGATATAAGCTCATGTTTTGTCAATCTGTCCTCACCCTTAAAAACATCTGACCCGAGTCGCAAAACATTTTACATTGTAATACAATCTTAGGGAAATAACTTTTGTTTACTGTAATTGCAATTATATCTATCAATATAGCTCAGAAATTACTTGGAAATGGTGATAAATTTGTTAAACAGATTTCCAGCAAGGTGTATTGGAATATTCTAACCTTTTTGATTTCATTTCATTGAAACTGGTTTGAATATTCACATACATCTTACTGGAAATCTGTGGAACTAATAGTATACCATTTCATCTCATAACTTGCTGTGTGGAAGCTGTGAGCCTCGATAGTTCAGTGGTTAAAGCACTGTGCTTTAGAACTAATTACAGACCTCTGTCCTGCGTGGTTTTGCTCATAGAGGCATGTCTGATTGTTCCATCTCATCTCATTCTGAGGTTGCTGTTCCCATAAAAGCTTACATGATGTAATATAATAAGGCCATGCCCTAGACACTAGCGTAATAGTGAATTGAATTGAATTGGGTTTTAAGGCGCACCACACATGAAAAGGTTATATGGCGCCTAACAGGCATGAACATGCCAGGCTCATCTTCCATGTACATCGAGATAAAATATGAAAAATGGGCCTAGAACCTTCTCACCCTGAACTGCAGAGTTGCTGCAAATTCTATCGTAGAAACTCCATTTACACTGGAGTCACGTTTATTGTTTTCCTGCCACTGCTCTTTTGATGCGAGCGAGATAGCACCTGAAACAATGCAGGGATCATGATGAAGACCTTTAATGAACATGAACAAAAAATGATAAAATGAACATGAATTTTGGGGGGATTCTACCCCTCTGCCTACCCCTCCAAAGGGATCTGCAGTGGCCCTATTCTTTGCCCCATGACCAAACGGGGCCCGGGAACCACACGGGGCAGTGTAATAATGAAGGCCGAATCATCAATTGGTCTCTCCTGTTCAGCTACGTGTGTAATTAGAATTACCGAAAACAATAGGGCGGTTCTGACTTCTTGTGTGGTACATTGTGTTGTTTACAAAATTCACCCTATGTGTGTGGTTTGTCTACAATAGTCGCCTTCTGTGCTGACATGCATGATAGACAGTTAATACATTGATGCGTTTTTGCTTTTTCAGAAGAAAAAAAAGTTTGCCGTCATGAACATTGGTGCTCCAGCATGCGGTATGAACGCTGCGGTGCGGTCCTTTGTCCGTTTGTCTCTGGCACAGGGATACACAGTCCTGGGAATCCACGACAGTTTTGATGGACTGCTTTTTGGAAGGGTGGGTACAGACATTGTTACTTTGTGTTATGAGGCTGAGCATTTCAGTTTTATTTTACATCAGGGTTCTTCCAAGGAATGTTGTTAGCTCCGGGGAAGGTAGGCATGTTCTCAGATAGCTCAAACCGTATTGGAAGGCTCATTGACTTAATCAGTAGAGTTAAAGGTAATTAGATAGATTGTTCGAAGAATTAATTTTGAAATTTTGTCTAGTTTTCAAGTACAGTGAAAAATTGCAAGCTGAGCTTGAATTTTGCTACTTGAATTTCAAATATCAAATTATTAAAAAAAGTGATTTGAATATCAAGCACTGGGGTGCCCTACAGCTTAAAATCCTTTGGCGAACCCTGATACATGGTTCATTGACATGAAGACTTCCAGCGATACCAAACTATCACAAATAAACAAATAGATCTAAGTTGATGCAATACCAAACTATCACAATAAAAAAACAGATTTAAGTTGATTCAGTTACTGGTAAAAGGAAAGATGAGGATGGACACTTTGTTATAGTCATCTCTGGTACTTTAGTATCAGAATGGCTTGATCGTTCAGTTTTATTGTCAGATTTATTGGTTTGTCTTCTGTATAATGCCGTATTATATATGTAAAATCAATTTTGATACTATGGATTCTCGTAACAAGAAGATGACGTGTCGCGCACAAAATCCAGGTCCGTTCGCTTCAAGGTCACACTTAGAGGTCAAAGGTCAAAAAGAAGTGCTTTTGTGTCCGGTTCATAACTCCGACATTCATAGACGGATTTTCAATTGCTCACCACAAGCCGATGTGTCGCGTGCAGAATCCACATCCATGGCTCCAAGGTCAAGGTCACACTTAGAGTTCAAAGGTCAAAATCACTTCGGGGGCATTTGTCACAGTGACATTTCTTTTTCATATTTAGACAGACATCTACAATTCTTCCAGATTGCCTTGCCTTCAGTCCCCTTAATAATTTCAATGTTCACTAAGAAGAACTTTATATTTGCCCATAATACAATTGTAGGTGTATCAAGGTTGGCGGCCATCCTGCATGAATCATACAATCTAGTTTGTTGCAATTCGGGGAACTTTGCATTTAGTATCGCTAACTGTCTTCTTGTCTATTAAGAATATATGTTGATTTGTTATTTTACTCTGGATTTCAGTTTCATTGTTTTTCTCTTACCAAGTTGTATTAGTTGAAGGACCTATTTTTGTAACCTTTCTAAATATATACTTCCACCACCCCCACTATGGCCGGAAAAAAACCCGGCAGTCTTTTCCATTTCTTCTGTAGTTCCTTTTGACGCTTTTTGTTAGAAAAATATCAATACATACCATACTTATCTCATTTAATTTTTTTACATCATTTTGGTGAAAAATCACATGTAATAAAAATTGGTGATATCTCACGTGGGTTCAACCACACTAATATGGTAGTTGCCTCATAAAACCTCTATATTTGTTTAATACAATTGAATGTTAAATGTTATTCATTTAAATTCTATTCACAGGCTTTGGATTTATAATTCTATTCACTGACTTGAAAAAGCATGTAGCTCGTGTAATAAAGAAAATGATGAAACTGAAAGTCAGTAGATTCTGATTTATTAATATGCATTATGAAATTGAACGTAGTTACAATAAACAAAGTTACAAGCAGTTACAAGCATTGTTATGATTGACAACAGTAAATAATAATTGCAATACTAAATATAGTCGCTTAGAAATTGTATTTTTAGAAACTGTATTTATTAAATATGCATTTTTATATGTGTTATTTGCTTTTCTGATTTCTAGATGCATTTCTGTTTTCATTTTACCTTTGAACTCCGTATTTTCATTTGAAAATGCTATTTTTGCTTTATACTACACTAGCATGCATGACATACAATGAACCACAGTTATGACCCTTGATTTGCACAAAAATGCCATTTTTCGCCTTCTGAACACACTAGCATCTTCATTTATTATTTGATCTTTACCACACTTGCACAGATTGTTAATATCAATGATAGCTCGGACAAGTTCGAAAACCAGCCAGATCGGATAAGTAACACCAGAGTTATGGTATAAGATTTGGTATTTTAGCTCCATCCACTGGGACCCCTAGTGGGGTAATCCAGCAAAAACACACACAAAAAAGTTCTAATTTGGTAGTGTCATTTAGAGAGTATATAAAACGTTTTTTCACCTATTGCATATTATACTCTATATTCTTTGAGATTTCAAGTTCATGTGTGGTGTATTTCTTCATTAAGGATGTGCAGAATTGCACAATAAGTATTCATTTTTTGGCTCTATCCTCTGGGGCTCCCTAGTCGGGTAAAAAAAAGAAGAATATCTTGTCCAAATGTGAATGTATTTAATTCTAATTTGCTATGGTCATTTAGGAACTCGAGAATGTATTTAATTCTAATTTGCTATGGTCATTTAGGCACTCGAAAATGTATTTAATTCTAATTTGCTTTGGTTATTTAGGAACTCGAGAATGTATTTAATTCTAATTTGCTATGGTCATTTAGGGACTCGAGAATGTATTTAATTCTAATTTGCTATGGTTATTTAGGGACTCGAGGCACAACATATATAAAACGGGATTTGTCCTCCTGTGTTCAGGGGGCCTTTTACATGGGTACAACTTGGGGAACTTTCAGTAAGTTGCCATTTTGCTCAGTGCAGGGCCAACTAATTCATAACCACCCACCCACCCACCCACACGCCCCCAGCCACAGACTCTATACCAGAAGTAGGTCACCATCACCACTATTGTCAAACTTTTTACACTGCAAATATTGCTGTTAAAGCTTTTGATCAGCTCAGTTGGTAATGTATCTTAAGCTTAAATGTCAATTTCAGCGTCAAGGTGGGTGCTGCATATATGTAGCAAAACTCGGTCCTTGTGGTTTAGGTCGCATATACAGTGCCCTCCATAATTCTCTTTCAAACCCCATTTAATGTGTATCTTAAAATTTACTGAAAAATCACTATAGTTAATTCCTAGTAATACATATAATAGGTTTGATGACATAAGCCAACATTTAGAGAAATGTACGAGAGAATGGCCATTACATTTTATTTCCATTTCAATCAATGCAAAATTTGAAGGGAAAAATAAACTTTTTATTATTCCATCTGGGTATGTCAGACAACAGTTTAAAAAAACAACAAAATACATACTTGCGCATTACATTATATCCATCATGTTGGAATAAACAATACTAAATTTTGCATTTTTTCTACAAGTTTAAAATTAATTCAACATGTAATGTATTAGGGATTATATAACAGTAGTAAAGAGACTTATGGAGAACACTGTATTTAGCGCAAAATATCGTCCCGCTAGCTTTTTGAAAAGCTCAGTTCTAAAAATAGATTTTTTTCCCATAGGAGTATTTGTTCGGTATAATAAAATAAATATCACATCCTCGCCTCGGTCGATATTACATTCTCGGGTTGATAATATCCACTGGCATTCTCAAGAGGATATGATATTTACATACTACTATATTGATCCCAGTTAAGATTGTTGGTCAGATCAGATTTCTTAAGACGCCAATGGTGCTTCTACACGAATACATATAGATGAATTTACCACATGTATATAAATCGAAAACATAAACTCACATCTGTACAAGTATATTACAGTTTTACATTTGTACCAGAAGTTGGTCATCACAACTGACCTAGTATTCAAAATCTGTTAATTCAATCAAAACTGCCAGATGGCAAAATCTATATGCTTGCTTTCTATATAAAATGTAGAGTGGAGCAAACACTTCTGTTTCATTATAATTTGTTTTTATTGATTCCCACCCAACTTGTAATTTCTTTTACAGTTTGCCTTAGGCATGGGTACTCCTATGCTTTCCTCTTAGTTTTTGATATATTTCCCATCCCCCAATACATCTACCTCCAGTTATTGACATGTTCCCATCCCATAATAACGTAATATTGTCTGTACATCTATTTTTATTGGATTTTCTAAATATTGTATAAATACCGTATTTGCCATATGTTTTGGGACGGTCCCAATCTATAGTATTCAGTAATCTTCAAATTTTAGAGTTATCTGGTAGTTACCTAAAAATCATGTATTTTTATGAAATGTTTGATATGTCTCAAATATTGAAGGTAAAATTGTTATTTTTGTGAAAACCAAGGTTGTTCTAATTGTATGGTGTCCCAAAACTTACAGTAAATACGGTATAATATAAACCATCTAGCCCACCACCCAGACGGAAGCAGATAGAAAAGGGGGCGTCAGTCATCTAATAGAAGAGGTGAACACAATCTGTGTGGTCTATGAGTATTACAAGCCACCGTGTTGAAACATTGTAACCATTTGTAGTTTCCATGGTATCCGTTTGCAGTTTTCTTTGAAATTGTTTGACTAATTTATTCTTTTAAACACGAGATTTCAAATTTTCATTTCTTAAATATCGCCATAAGTATAAACTGAATGAATGGTGTTTTACAATGCTTTGACAGCTGGAATGGGGAATGATTCTGAGATAACCATGCTAAGATTTTAAATTTGAGACAGTATGTGAGTGGTTTTACGGTCTGAAATTTGGTTTATGGCGACGCGGTTACGGAGCCGTAAAACGTAATTTTAGCATGGTTGTCTCAATTCTAATGCTTTTCCTTTTAAATTCCAGAAATATAAAGTCAAAAATCATACATGCTTGTTATTTTCTATGAAATCTCAAATTCATCAGTTATTTTCTATGAAATCTCAAATTCATCAGTAACGGCATTTTGTGACGTCGCTTGTTACAACCTTATGTGACGTCACATACTTTTGAGACGGTAAATCGGGCATTTTACGATCGCAAATTTTAGATTGGGGATAGGGGTGTTTGTTAATTGGAGTCATTTTGAATTAGATGCAGGACCTCTAATTCGCCTCCGTCAAATTTCAAATAAGAGGATTTCAAATCTCGTGTTGTATAGGGCTGAGATGAGTGAACGCATGTCTTGCTGACAGACCTCATTGTACTTGCCACAGAGAACTTGTCCACTCATTTCAGTCCCAATACTAGTGCAGGCAAGTGAAACTTGTCTAGGTCCTAATATTAGTGGAGGCAAGCTAAACTTGTCTAGGTCCTAATACTAGTGCAGGCAAGCTAAACTCGTCTAGGTCCTAATATTAGTGCAGGCAGGATAAACTCATCTAGGTCCTAATATTAGTGCAGGCAAGCTAAACTCATACAGGTCCTAACATAAAAGCAGACAAGTTAAACTCATCTAGGTCCTAATATTAGTGCAGGCAAGCTAAACTCATACAGGTTCTAATATTGGTGCAGGGAAGCTAAACTTATCTCAGTCCTAATGATGAAACTTTTGCACTTCACCTTTTAACATTAAAAGCACATAATCATTATTAACAAGATCACGTTTTTAATGTTGCACAGACCTTTTATTATTTTTGTAATACACTTGGCTCGAGAATAACTTCCCATCTATTCCACCTTCTTTGTCTCCTTTTCGACGGAAAACACGATACATAGGGATTACTTTGTCCGTCATCTTGCATCCGACATCCGACATCATTGTTTGATGTCATTGGTATTGGTTTGCCGTAAAAGCCATATCATTTCAATTTGATGGCATTGGGTACAACTTTTTCATTTCTTTATATTTCTTCATTATACAATTATAAAGGTAAAAGCCACAATAGTCTTGTCACATATTAAAGAAAAATTAAAATAGATCCTGAAAGGTGACGCACGTGCTCCAGAAAAAAATGAAAACAGGTCCTGAAAGGTATTTCTCTGGAGCACATGCTCCAGAGCACCAATCTAGTTCTAAACTTGACATTTCTTGCATTTTTGGCTAGAATAACTTCCTGCCTATACCACAACTTCCTGCCTATATCACCTGTGGTTAGTGATTGAGTGCATTCATGGTTCTCCCCTTGGAAGCCATGTCAGTTTACTATGGGTGGTTTGGTAACCATTGTGTCCTATAACGTTACAATTGGCAACTGTAAAATTGTGGACAGATATTAGTTATATGTGGTAACATTGGCAGCGCAATTGGCAAAACTGGATGCAAGACATTTGATCTCTGTTTAAAAATAGATTCATATATTTTGCTGTTAATGTGTATTTTAATTTGATTTCTTGGAAATTTCCAAAATTACTAGTATATAGATTGGTGAGCCATACCTTATCAATCTACGTGACATCAATTGACTATGGGGACCCATCGTAGCACTACCATCATTAACCATTGCTGCCTTTAGATACTGAAGGAAAATCAGTGAATGCACTCATTAACTTCTCATTTCGTACTCGTGGCTAGAGATTTACTTACTATCTCTTGGCTAGAGATTTACTTACTATCTCTTGGCTAGAGATTTACTTACTATCTCTTGGCTAGAGATTTACTTACTATCTCTTGGCTAGAGATTTACTTACTATCTCTTGGCTAGAGATTTACTTACTATCTCTTGGCTAGAGATTTACTTACTATCTCTTGGCTAGGGATTTATATACCTTTTCTTACACTTTTGGCTAGAGATTGACCTACTATTTCTTACTGGTTTGTCTAAAGATTTACTATTTCTTACACTTGTGGCTAGAGGTTTACTTGCTATTTCTTACACTTTTGGCTTGAGAATTACCAACCATTTCTTACACTTTTGGTTAGAGTTTAAATTCAGATATGGTGGTAAGTAGATATTGTACATGTATATGACTACTACTACTAATATCTTGATATTTTCAATGTATAAATATTGGGCATGTTGGATGCTGCACGTCAAGAGCCAGGAATTGCTGATTAAACAACATATTTTGGTAGTCTCATTTTTATGAAATCGTTAGCATGTTTGTACTTGGCTTTTTTCACAGGTCATTGCCGAAAAAGGACAGGGACTTCAATTTTTTTTTGGCTGCAAACATTTTGGTGATTATATAAATAATCATCAATGCGTCTTTTTCCATATTTTTTCACAGAAAACAGATTTGATAGACCCGGTAAGAAAGATAATATACCAGATCACTAACCTATCCTCTGCGTACCTGTCTTATATTGCAACAAGCTCATGATCAACATCGTCTGCAGTTAAACAAAAATAAGAAAAGTTAATCTGCCAGTCTGTTTTTGTGCAAGTTTGGGTTTTTCTTCAAAACAAAACAAAAAAAAATTATCAATCAAGAAACTGCACTCTTTTACATCTTTGATATCAGGAGAGACTATAAACATGAAGCATGAAACAAACACAGGAGCAAGATAGCTTAAAGGTTCACGCATGGCTGCATATCTATAACAATATTTTTAGCATTCCACAATATCGATGTAACAAATTACTATTCTGAAGGTATTATTGTTACTGTGTTAATTTGAAACTTTGTTAGCTGTTTCCCTTCCTTTACCAGTTTTTTCCACATCTTTATGAAATGTTATAGATATGTATATAAGCATAGATAAATGCAACATAAAAAAACATTTAAATGGTAAATACACTCTATGATTTAACAATATATAACGCAGGAATTAGACTTTGTGTTGGAGGTTAAGGAATGCAAATCTTTTTCATGGCCTTGGTGTCGTGTAGATTTATTTTGGCCTTCCGTGGACTTTTAATTTAAAATCAACATGTACAACATTGCTTTGTTTAATTTTTTTTTTGCAATATTGCTTTAATCGGCACTGTATTTCTTATATTATGCTCATTTTTAGCTCTCCTGGTTGAAGAATACAATAGCTTATGTGATGGCGTATCGTCTGTCTGTAAACACTTTTCTTGTCCTCCAAACCTGCAGGGCAGATTTTTCTGACATTCCTCCTAATGTCTAGTTGCATCTAAAATTTTATATTCTTGTGAAATCTAAAATGTCCACTATGACTCAAAAACATGATTACATCTATTAATAATGGTAAAACTGTGATACATTTGTGATTAATATGGCTGTGTAAAAATATCAGCACACAAAATGAACAATCAAATAGGTCAGAGCATATATGCAATATGAAAACCCTTAATAATCAGCTTAGCAAGACTGGTGGAAATTAAATTTGATGTAATATGATGTTGAACGTGAGTTTTTCAACATAGCTTTAAATGAAAAAGCATTAAATGGTGCATTTAAGTGAAGCTGTCTTTACGTTAATTTTGAAATCGTTGACATTACCCGGTGATTATATAATGGTCCACAGAAGTATACTGATACAGGCGAAAAGTTAATTGTTGTTTTTCAGTCCTGGTTCATATTGATCCGCCAATGTTCTTACGGATGGCGGGTGGTGTACAGTACTGGTTCTACCCAGGAAAAATTGGTGGTCTGCCCCCACCACAAAAAATCAAATGTCATATATAACCTTACATGTGTTGAAAATAATGTAAAACACCAAACAAACAAAACAATGTTTTGTATACATTGATTCCAGATGTGATGGTTTAATCTTATAAAGGTCAATGTGGATGATGGAATGTCATATTGTCGCAGATGTACATGGGGGTAATATTGGCATTTTATTGTACCAAAACAAAATACTTCCTTCTCAGTCACCTAAAATACTTTTCTCAGTAGAGCTCAGTTTTCATATCGGGGTACTCTTGTATCTTAATTATTTTGTTGTCCGTCAGCGATTCCACCACATATTTGGTGAGCACATTGCATTAAATTTGTAAAGAATTATCTTTAGCTTTTAAATATATTTAAAATTTTGCTTTTACAAAAAATATCAGCGGCTCTATGTACTTTTTCTGGATGAATGGAATTGCTTTATTTATTTTTACCGGATAATTAGATCAAGCTTCATTTATCAAATTGCTGTTTAAGATTACATAGTGCATTAACATTTTACCGTATTATTCTTCTAAAATTGCATTATTACCGGATGAATAAAATGACTTTAATTGCTTTTATAGTATGTCAAATGGCTCTGTGTTCTGTTACTGGATGAATGAAATGGCTTTTTTTATTTTACTGGATAAATAGAATTTACAGGAAGAATAGAAAAATAATTGCTTTATTTACTTCTACTGGATATCCAATTGCTTATGTACTTTACTTGTAACAGTCTATTAAATCAATTTAGAATTATTTTATTTTTAGAATTTTGTGATTCTTGGTTTCAAGAAACTCATTACCGGTACTCAATGAGGGATACAAACAGTCAATCTGTTTCTCACAGCAATTAAAAGGCTTATTCAGTTCTGAGAACACACTGAGTTGCATCGTAATAGCATGACCTGATGTCATAAATAGCATGATGTAATGTCATAATACCAGAGTGTGATGTCATAATACTAGAAAGTGATGTCATGATAGAAACAACCAAATGAAATTATGAATGTAAGCATTCAGATTTGTTCAGTGATAAAAATTGGACCAATGAAACCAGTTAATTTAAAGCTCATTACATTCTCAGAACACACTGAGATTTTACTTGACATTTAGTAATGAGGTCCTTGAAACCCAGAAACACAAAATTCTAATAATAAAATAATTCTAAAATGATTTAATAAGACTGTTTTTTATGCTTTTTGTACTTGAACTGAATGAAAAAGAAAAATGCCTTTTCTACTTTTCCAGATGACTTGGTCAAATTGCTTCATGTATTTTCAGATGTATCAAATTGCTTCTTTATCTGATAAATTAGACTGCTTTGTTCTTCTGTCTTGTTTTATCAAATTGTTTTATTCCGTGACATTGTAGCTTGTTTTTGTAACAACATGCCTTTGTGTTAGTTGTTTGGGATACCTTCTTATAATTCCAACCTCATTGACATACCTACATTTAATCTCATTTCATTGGATGAAATCTGACATGTGACCACATTCATTGGATGAAACCGGACATGTGACCACATTCATTGGATGAAATCTGACATGTGACCACATTCATTGGATGTAACCTGACATGTGACCACATTTTTAGAATTCAGTCTTCTTGAGGGAAATTCTTTTCTTTCGTGACAGTCATAATATTTTATTATCTTATTTTAGAGGGTTTCTCAGTCTTAAAATGCATTTTTTAATCGAAATGTTGGAATTATAAGGGTTAAAATTTGTTAAAAGGTAAATTTAATCGTGTAGTATAATGTGTTGCCGCTATATTTGTAGGTCGGGGACTTGGTAAGCCGAATCATAGTATTATAAATGCTCTTTAAACAGCCAAGGAACTTATAATTCAAAATAAAATAATAATTACCTTCTTGTACTGTATAATGTTACGCCGCTATATTTATAGGTCATTTATTTGGTAAGCTACATCACCATGTACTTAAAAACAAACAGAAAATTATGATATAAAGTAAAATACGAACTGCATCTAAACACTTGGTGTAGGCTTTTGGGATAAAGGTGGCAAATATGATATAAATAAAAAATGTAGATTTACATCAATTGATATCATCGTTAAAATTGTTTACAGATTATATAATTGTGTTTCATGTTTTTTGATTGAATAAGAATGTTTATAATCGGTCGTCATATAGCCTGCTGTAACTTTGCACGAAAAGAACATTTTTTAATTTAATAACTTTTCAAGAGGGCCTCAGGGATGGTTAGTTTTGCAATTTGCCAACTGGGCCACCCTCTTCGAATAAGTAACGTATACCATTCAATTCTTATGAATATTACACTAAAATAAGTCATTATTGTATATCCCTGTTTTGTTTAAATCAACTTATATAATTCATTTTATTGTCTTTAGGGCCCTGGAAACATGGAGATGTTTGAGCATGGTGTAAGAATTAAGAGTTTATCCCCACTTAAGTATTGGTTATTGTTTGGGGCACTTGATGATTACGCTAAAGTTTTTTCTGTATAAATTATATAATTATATACCAGAGGAACAGCAATTTTATTTTGTTGGTCGATAAAAAAAGAATAACTTTTAAAAGGTGTTTTGGCAATAAAATATCAAACAACGTCGCTTGTTTTTCGATTTGATATTTTCTAATATTACAACATATAGTGATATGATAAGTTGACATCATGCAATATGTTCAGTGATACAAATATGAGGTAAAGTGTACATGGTTGTATTTATTACATGGGAGTATCGCAAGTTATACTTTACAGTTTCACATTAGATCCTCTACAGACCCAGTTGCATCAAGTACTCCAAAAATGCATTGCATATGCGTTCATTTTTCATTCCATTTTCATTCTGTTTGGGCTCTGTTTGCACTCTGTTTGCATTCCATTTGCATTCATTTTTAGCTCAACTGGCCAAATTCTGGCAGGTCTATGCGATAGCATTAGCATTTCGTCTGGCGGCGTGGGCGCTGGCGTCCGTCAGCAGCACTTTCTCTGAAACTGAAGAATTTTTTTGTCGATCCGACACTTTAGATGGCTGCCATTGCTAAAAATAGCAAAACCCTTAGAAAATCTTTTCTCCAGAATGACAAGATAGATTTTGACAAAACAAATTTAGAATTGATCACTAGTTACTAAACTATCAAGTTTGTGTCTTCTGTCTTCATACAATCAAAAATGGATGTGCCAGGGGTCCAAAGTTGTATATGGAGATTTTGCACATTTTACATAAACTTGTATAGGGAAAAAGTTTCTTCTTCAAAACCACAAGGCATAGAATTCTCATTTTCATTACATGAACTTACGGTCCTCTACCAAGCTTGTTTAAATGGTGACCCTGGGGTCAAATCTGGCCATGCCCCAGGCTCACAGTTTTACATAGAGTAATATAGGAGTATCTTCCAAAAAAATTCTCTGAAACTACAAGATCCAGAGGGTTAATATTTTGCATTTTCTATAAGCTTATGGTCCTTTACCAAGTTTGTTCAAATGGTGACCCTATGGTCTAATTTGGCCCTGCCCAAGGGGTCTCATGTTGTACAAAGACTTAAATTATATAGGGAAAATCTTAAAAAATCTTTGAAACCACAATGTATAGAGCTCTCGTATATTGCATGCAGCATAAGGTTATGGAACTCCAACAGATTTGTTCAAATGGTGACCCTGGGATCAAATACCGCCCCAGGGGTTTGCTCTGAAACTACAAGAGCTAGAGGAATAATATTTTGTATTAACTATAAGCTTATGGTCCTCTACCAAGTTTGTTCAAATAGTGACCCTGGCGTAAAATTGGTCACAGTTGGACATAGAGTTATAAAGGGAAATGTTTTAAAAAATCGTCTTCTCTGAAACTACATGAGCTAGGTGTCTAATATTTTGCGTGTACCATAAGCTTATGGTCTCTACCAAGTTGGTTCAAATCAAGACCATGGGTTCAGATTTGGCCCCATCATGGAGTCACATATTTTACATAGACTTTATATAGGGAAAAGCCTTAAAATATTTTTTTCTCTGAAACCACAGTTATATACTAACTGACCATGAACAGATGGATACAACCATCCAACCAACATTGGCCATGGGGTCCGTCCCCACCCCGAGGTCTTAACTTGGAAACCGTTGGGATTGTATGCGCTAGACCTTACAACTTTTTGGTTATAGTTGCATCTTGGGTAGTACATTGCAACGTGACATAGGAAATGCGAATATGACCTTCACCTTCCAAGCAAAGGGGAGATAATGTAGTTATTCTTATGTTTATGTCACTTTTTCACCAACTGTATGTACTAGATGTTTCAAAACTAATTTATAGTTCAATCTTTTGAAGCCAGAAAATTCTATATTGACACAGTTTTGTCTTGGATAGTGCATCCTTTTGGACACATAGATTTCATCTATGACCTTGACCTACTTTTTTTGTGGGTAATTGTTTTTATTCAGTGCCATTATTGTTTTTTTTAAATGAATGGACTTAAAATGTCATATATATATATTAGCAAACTGTAAACTTAGGTGTTTTTTGTTTTTAAAAAAATGAACAAACTTTAATTTAAACAACATTTAGCTCTTATTTCTAATTTCATTAAAATGCACTCAGTTTTCATTTTGCATTCAGTGTATAAATCGATCATTGTTCATTTTTTGTTCATTCCGCGCTCATTCTGCATTTATTTAGAGTACTAGAATGCAACTGGGTCTTTATCTATTTCATTCAAAAAATGTTTTTGACGGAACATCTTAATGTAGCAATGCATCATTGATGCCGCAAAAAATGTTTATAGGCTTCGAAAATATTAATATCTTGCAGTATTCCAGCAAAAACGTTGTTTTTTTATTGACCACTTAAATCTCCTCAGGTGCCCTAAATAATATGCCAAGCCAGGATCTGTATTTGTTTGGTGTCCCCCAGTGGGTAGCTGGATGCTGAGTCGGGTGAAATTGAAATTTTCGTCACATTGTGGAATGGAATTGAATGCAACATGGATCTGGTATATGTCTGTTTTGGGAATAAAGGTTTCTTCAGTAGTGGTATAATCTTATATGTATCGATGTACCGCATTCGTCCCTTTGAGCATGCAGGGCACTTTCATAAGTCTGTAAAGGGGGTGCTTATACTGAATTATTTTATACTAGGTACCATCTTAATTTTATCCAGGGCGTCATTAATCCAAAACTGAATATAATGAATTACTATGTACCTTTTTTTTCTGGTTGCCATAAACCTGGTATCGAGTACCACCTTATATCCTGGGCATCATAAACCTGTTTCTGAGTACAGTCTTTTATCCCAGGGGCAATAAACATGGTACGGAGTACCGTCTATTATCCCAGAGTGTCATAAACCTGGTACCGGCTATTATCCCAGAGGCAATAAACTCAGTACTGGTTTCCTTCTTTTAGCTCAAGTGCCTTAACCCACTAAGCACGACTATAATAGCCTTTGCGTCAATTGTAAACCAAAATCAGCCTGCAAGTATCTCGCAGGCTGATCAGGGTTTACAATGATCATATAAATTTGTCACATAAATGGAATGGTCTTACTTCAAAGAAAGAACAGCTAGAGACTCTGGGATCGAGGCACGATATTTTCACCACCTGTTACACTCACTACTAAAGTGGGTGCTTAGTCTTTACAATTTTAAAATCATGCAGAGATGGAGATGTGGATAGTGGACAGTTACATGTATATGAGTAGGGATGCTAAAAGGACGAATACGGTAATTCTTTTTACTATTTCATAAAAGAAATTAAGTTGTGAATTGCAATGTTATCAAGGCAATGCTGGGGGACACAAACAATTTAAATGCGACGTTGACCTTAATAAATGCATGATTTACAATGTTCAAATAGAGTATATTTTACATGGAATCCTGAGATGAGTTTCCATTTAGAATACGGCCTCATCCAGAAAACTAAAAATGGGTTCGTAGCTATAATATGAACTATCAAATCATGCATTTATAATATTCGTACACAATTTGCTGAGAAAATAATTTATGTATAGAAAAGAAAGACAACTCTGTATCCTATTTATACCCTTGTATCCAAATCGTAATCAAGAGTGTACTTGATCTCACATTTAATTTAAGACCTCACATTTAATTTAAGACCTCATCAGGACTCGGAAGTGTGAGCCTAGATAATACTCCATCGATGTTTTGCCATAATTTAAATCTGTAAAATTCTACCAGTAGGAGCATTTATAATTTTTATTGAACTTTTTTTTCTTTGTTTCTTTGTCAACTCGGGCAACAAAGATTGCTTATCAAAAAAAGATGAAATTCCCGTGTACGAATAGTTAAACTTTATTCTTTGTGTGAACCACTAAATGTCATCTGGGATGGTGACTTACCTATGTGATTCCCTCCTACCCTCCATCAGAGGGTTATTTCTGAAGCCTGAGCCAGAGTTAATATTGATATCTGCTTATTGTAAGCCAGGATTATATTAAAATAAAGATGATATTCAGAATTTGTACAATTTATAAATGCTTTTATTCTTCATTTAAATTATATTCATAAACTAGACTACCATAAAAGAGTATAATTTTATGAAAGTTGCGTTACATTTTTTTGCTAGTTTGCATAGCAAATCTGGATCCAGGCTGATAGTTTGGTGATTTATGTCTGTCCGTCCATCTGTCTGTCCTTCATCGCGTTAATTTTTCCATTTTTCCTCATTTCTCAGAAAGAAATTGTCCAAAAGCTTTGAAGCATGGCACACATGTTTATTGTCATTACACAATCTTTTTTGAAAAAAATAAGAACCATAACTCTGTCATGTATTTTACCTGAATTATACCCCCTTTTCACTTAGATTTTTGGTTCAAGTTTGAACAGTCATATTCCAAAAACCATTTGACAGAAAACTTGGAAGCTTGGCATACATGTTCATTGTCTGTATGACAAGCATCATAACTCTGTGACTGTCATGCTTTTAACCAAAATTATCTCCCTTTTCATCTTAGCTTTTTTTGGTAAAAGTTAGCAATCCGGCGTTCGTACCACTATCGGGGTGCTTCTTGTTTCAAATACCGGTATACAAAAAAACACAAAAAAAACCCGACTTGCGTCTGCTTAATTGTTAACTGGTCTGTCAATTTAGACCATTTCTGCTTCACTGGTCTGTCCACATAGACCACTGTAACAATGCTGTCTGCTTCAATATCTGCTTCATTTGTGTCCAGATCATTGCAGCAACTTGCTTTAGATCATTGCAGCAACTTGCTTTACTGGTCTGTCAAACTAGACCATTGTTGCCATGCCTGCTTTATTGGTCGGATAAGCGATATATACTGTTATGTTTAACTGAATTTAGATCAATTCAACAATTTTTGTTTCAGAATTGCAATATATATTTAACTTTGAATAATTATTCTTTGCGTGTATGATTTGATTATTATCTTATTTATACGATACGTATCTAACAGGATATGACATTATTTATTTTCACTGATATTGATATAATTATAATAACGATGATAACATCGGAAAACCTGGTTATTAGATTGGGGTATGTTGTTTGGCAGGCGCCCGCTGGCTGGGCGGAGTCCGACGTTTGGTTTCTGCTAAATATCTTTTGTTAGGAATGAGTTATTGCGATGAAACTTGCAGAGTAGGTAGCTTATATGGAAAGGAAGCATGGGATTGCATTTGGGGTCACTGGGGTCAAGATCAAGGTCACCATTACTAAAAATAGCAAAATGGTTTTCGCTCAATAACTTTTGTTAGGAATGAGGTATTGCTATGAAACTTGCAGGGTAGGTAGCTTATATGTAAAGGAAGCTTGGGATTTTATTTCTGATCACTAGGGTCAAGGTTACTGTTACTAAAAATAGAAAAAATGGTTTCCGCTCAATAACTTTTGTTAGGAATGAGCTATTGTGATGATACTTGCAGGGTAGGTAGCTTATATGGAAAAGAAGCTTGGGATTGCATTTGGGATCACTGGTCATTGTTACTAAAAATAGAAAAGCAGTTTCCACTCAATAACTTAGATGGGAATCATTCTATATTGTACACTGTTTTATATCACTTGAGTACTAGAACTTCAACAAATTCATTTATGCAATATGCCGTTTTTTTGTAGAAAAAAACGTTTGTTACTTCACCAGATTATTCCCAATAGTTTCTTAATCAAGTCTCAATGGATCTTCTATCTTAATAATTAAATAACCAGATTCTAACACTGGATTGGTTTTTACGGGCAACTTTTCTTGCTTATGGTAGCTTTTTTGTATTTTTACACTTGCATACAGGTTTAATTACCGTAAATGTCTTAAAGATGAATGGCAATATTGCACCCTTTTCGTGGTATTATCAATAAGCAAATTTAACTCTTAAACATCAAATGAACATTTCTTGATAGTCCCGGAGATAAACATGTATTTAAAACCGCCACTAAGTGTATTTAAAAATAAGTATTATTTGCTTGCTGTAGATACTACTTTTACCATTGCGTGACTGCACGGGGAAATGAGGTAAAGCTGAATTGTATAGCTGCACAACTATTGAAAGATAATTGATAAATACACTTATATGTGGATTAATTTACCTGTTCAAAGTTTCCTATGTCATCAAATAAAATCTTATTCTCGCTTTTCACAGATACTGCAATGTGCGAATTGTAAATATAATTATATTATTGAGTATTGATTTCGATTTAAATAAACATAAACATGTTCATGAAACAAAACATTTAATTGTTCAAGTCCAGTTTCAAAGAAGTATAAACATATGATAGAGACAGGACTTTTAAATAACATGGCCAAAATATAACTTTCCTTGCAAGTTCATTAAACAAATTGATGTTAAATACTAATTGCTTTAAAAAAATAACCCTATTTGATTGCATACACTTTATTATGGAATGGATTTAATGATTTGTACTTGTTGTTTTATTATTATTACTAATTTCAGGATTGTAACATAATTTATATACAAGTGTCTGCAAATTGAACTTGCAAAAGCAAGTTAAAAGATGCTATATTCAGTATTTCAGATATATAAATGATCTTCAAACTGATTGGTTTTTCAGGAAAGTTAATAAATCAAGATTTCTGCATGCTATTTAAAGTGCCTTGATGGAACCTTGTGTCATGTATGAAGTAAAGTAATTTTACTCATGGAACTGTTCTACTATTATCCTTCAGAATGATTCTGGCTACTTTATTAAGTTACAGCTCTTCCTAATTAGGAAGAAAAATTGAGGATGAGGGCTACGTCCAGAATCTTTTAAAGGATAATAAAGTTCAGTACAGCTACATGTTTCTTTCAATTTTAAACGAGTTTTTATTTGTTTTCTCTAAACAGGTGAAACCAATGAGTTGGACGGAGGTACAGGGATGGTCCGGTCGTGGGGGATCTCTCTTAGGAACCAAAAAGTAAGAGTTTTGTCAAGCAGCAGTAGCAAAAACGCTTAGGTTTATGTGGCTACTTTTGGGTTCGTGTGGTTATTTAGACAATCAGGAGACCAATATGGTACCAACATAAACTGTTTTTGTCCGTCCAAAAATGTTAACAATTTAGAAACAATTAGATTAACCTACAATCTATAATATTAAACATGAATTAACATGGACAACCTCTGTGCATTCCTATCCAAATTAGGCCATGATTACCAACATTGGCCAAATGACTGACCTTGAAGCCATCCATTATGTGGTCCCACCTTAATTCCAGTAAACGATGAGAAAGCCTATATTATACAATTATGGACTTTTCAGCTGTTATACATGATGTGATATGCACCAAAAAAATCATTATTGACCGAGGCGATAGCCGAGGTCAATAATGATTTTTTGGTACATATCAACATCATGTATAACAGCTGAAAAGTCCATAACTGTTTTATTATATAACCCTCAATTTACAATTATATAAAACAGGTCAATATCAAAAAAAACAATTATATAAAACAGGTCAATATCAAAAAAACAGGTCAATATAAAAAAAACAGGTCAATATCGCTAGATATTTTTTCTAAAAAATTACTTTTTAGCCAATGAAAACGCGTCTATTTATAGGTTATATAATAATAGCCTATATTTCATAACGAATATTTCGACAAAAAAACATTTTTTACTGAAAAAATGCCATAACCTGCTTAAAATTTTACCTATTAAATGTTTTAATTTTACAATATGCAAAGGTTTTAAGCCGAAATTAAGCTTTTATTTCATACCCCAGCCAACCCCGTTTTCGCTTCTTGGAGAAGGCGTTGGATGGGGTATGAAAGTTTACACTCGGACCACGTAATATAGTTTGGTAAATACTGGCACCAGAGAGTCCCTGTTCAAGCCCCACCTGTGCCACTGAGATTCATTGGTGTGTTCTTGGGCAAAACGCTTTCCATAACCTTGTCAGATAGGGTGTAAATCAATCCTGTGTAATGGAGTCTTATCCTCTGAGTACATTAAAGAATATATGAATCTTGCTTATAGTTGTAACTTGGGTGGTAAGATAAGGGCCGGTTCCTGGATATCTTTTTGTGTCTCTCCATCACACTTTAACCTGCTACCAAACAACCTTGGCCATAAATTGAAAAGTGTTTGACCTATGTTCATGAAACTTAACCCTTAACCCGCTAAGCATGTCTATAATAGCCTTTGCATCCATTGTAAACCCTGATCAGCCTGCGAGTTACTCCGATCAGTAATTTTCTCCAAAACAACCCTTCGTTACATAAATGGAATGGTCCTAATTCAAGGAAAGAACAGTCCATTATATATATGTAGCGGGCTAAGGGTTAACACACATCTTCATCTTACCCCAAGGAATGTTGTTACACATGTCCGATAACTCTTGACTTTCATTTTGGCAGGCGACACAAGTGTTCCGTGGAACACCTTTCTACTTATCTTTTTCCTCTCTCTGGAGTTGCTCCAGATAACCTGTACTGTTTGGATGAGCCATTAAACAATATTCAGTTTGAAGCAAGACCAAATTAAGCTTCACCTAAGCTGGGATAGTCTTACACATTGTCCGTTAATGGGACTGTTAATAGTTCACAATGGCGCTAGATATATCGATCATCTCTTTTAAATCTGCAATTTTGTCAAGCTGTTTATGATTGTAAGGTAAGAACAGTACTTGTTTCAAGTATACTGAAAGGAAAAAAAACGCTACATGGGAATTTCTGCTATATTGATACATGTACAATATGCTGCTGTTAATCGAATGGTATATGGCTAAGTAAGATCTTTCCTTTCGGAAAAAAGACTAAAACAACACGTTACACAGCAAATAGTATTCCTGCAAAGTTTCATTATTGACAGAGTACGCGTTTGGCTCAAGCATGTGAGCAAACTTAAGATGCAAAATTTGGCAACTCTTTACGTTAAATACAGTACTGAACTGGCTCAATTTTTCAAAGACAAACTTCAACATTTATGAATTCCTTGTTACAACGTGTACTGTGATTAAAACGTCTACAACATCACAGTTGTGTCCTTTAACTAACTGCAACTTTTTATTTACAAAACATCATGGGATTTCCTTGGAATATATATGGAATTAAGTGTGCAGTATATACAATATATAGCGGAAATTCCCTTGTTGCGTTTCTTTTTCCTTTCTGTATAATAATCATATAAAATGTATTTTATTGATAATGAATTTGTGTTAGGATTGTCAATACAACAAGATGGATGTCAATTAAAATTTTGTTAATTATTGTCTAACCTTGAAAAAGGTTGGTGAATCCCACTGAAATGTTGGATTAAAGTGTAAAAAAGAGAACTGAGTGTTATCAAAGAATCCATTATTTAATTTTGGATTTATAAACTTAGTATTTTATGTGTTTCTCCACAGGGGGATCTTGGATTATTGGTTACAGTTCCCAAGTTTGTATTTTATCCTAGGTTATAACATGTGATAAGTTATGGAGCAGACACGAAATTTGAATAATCCCATGTTAAAAGATAGTATTTTCGGGGTATTGTTGTGTATTGTGTCTGCTCGTATTTTGTCTGCTGCATAACTGTTATTTCACACGTGATAATATGAACAAATACGAAATGATGTTACGAAATAGCATACACTCGACGTCATTTGATAGAAACAAGAAATATTCTGCCTGTTAGTGCATAATTATGTTTGATATGTTTTCAGAGTATTAGCAAGCAAGTACGGGCTGGACAAGATTGCGGAGAAAATGCTGGAGTATGAAATCAGCGGTTTGGTGATAGTCGGAGGGTTTGAGGTAAAAATGCATTTGACATTAATGATATGAAATGGAAAGAATAATAAATGATGATTTATTTAACGGAGTTAAAGGAACACACGGCAGTCATGATTTTTAAGAAACTCGCGGTGTCCCATTAGTTTTTGTGTCGCCTTTTCGAAGAAAAATGCGATACATAGGGATCCCTTTGTCGGCCGTCAGTCTGTCACGTCACGAAAACTTAACGTTGTCTATAACTTTCTCATTTCTTTATATTTCTTCATCAAATTTTCAATATATACTCACCCATGACAACATCGACATGACCACACCAAAATATGAAGGTCAAGGTCACACTGAAGGTCATTACATGGGTTAAATACTCTTCTTTTTTTTCTTTTTCACGAAAACTTAACGTGGGCTATAACTTTCTCATTTCTTCATATTTCTTCATCAAACTTTCAATATATACTCACCATGACAACACCGACATTACCATACCAAAATATGAAGGTCACTCTGAAGTTCATTATATGGGTTAAATTCTCTTCTTTTTTTTTTCTTCACGAAAACTTAACGTTGGTTATAACTTTTTCATTTCTTCATATTTCTTCATCAGACTTTCGATGTATACTCACCATGACACATCGACATGATCATACCAACATATGAAGGACAAGGTCACACTGAAGGTCATTATGTGGGTTAAATGCTATTTTTTTCTTCACGAAAACTCAACGTTGCCTATAACTTTCTCATTTCTTGATATTTCTTGATATTTCTTGCATCAAACTTTCAATATATACTTATCATGACAACATCGACATGACCATACTAAAATGTAAAGGTCAAGGTCACACTGAAGGTCATTATATGGGTTAAATACTCATTTTCTTCTCAAAAAAAACAACGTTGGTTATAACTTCTTCATCTGACTCAGTATATACTCATCATGACAACATGACCATACTAAAATATAAAGGTCAAGGTCACACTGAAGGTCATTAACGAAAAAAAGTTTCAATACCTGATGTGTAAACTGATGTACTATTATGCGGCATCCCCCGAATGCTGCACTAACCATAACATTGGCAGTGTGCAGGGTCAGATGGTTTATTTATACAACTATTGTGTATGTAAACAGTAGAAATTAATCTCTTTCACTATTAATATTACTGGCACATTCTGAGGTACATACATTATTTGTTTCAGGCATACAACAGTGCCCTCCAGCTGGTGGAGGCCAGGGACGAGTTTAAAGCCTTCTGTATACCCATCATTGTGATACCCTGCACCATTAGTAACAACGTACCCGGCTCAGACTTCAGCCTCGGTGCAGACACAGCGTTAAATGAGATAACAGATGTAAGTATCATGTATACCCATCATTGTGATACCCTGCACCATTAGTAACAACGTACCTGGCTCAGACTTCAGCCTCGGTGCAGACACAGCGTTAAATGAGATAACAGATGTAAGTATCCTGTATACCCATCATTGTGATACCCTGCACCATTAGTAACAACGTACCTGGCTCAGACTTCAGCCTCGGTGCAGACACAGCGTTAAATGAGATAACAGATGTAAGTATCATGTATACCCATCATTGTGATACCCTGCACCATTAGTAACAACGTACCTGGCTCAGACTTCAGCCTCGGTGCAGACACAGCGTTAAATGAGATAACAGATGTAAGTATCCTGTATACCCATCATTGTGATACCCTGCACCATTAGTAACAATGTACCTGGCTCAGACTTCAGCCTCGGTGCAGACACAGCATTAAATGAGATAACAGATGTAAGTATCCTGTATACCCATCATTGTGATACCCTGCACCATTAGTAACAACGTACCCGGCTCAGACTTCAGCCTCGGTGCAGACACAGCGTTAAATGAGATTACAGATGTAAGTATCATGTATACCCATCATTGTGATACCCTGCACCATTAGTAACAACGTACCCGGCTCAGACTTCAGCCTCGGTGCAGACACAGCGTTAAATGAGATAACAGATGTAAGTATCATGTATACCCATCATTGTGATACCCTGCACCAGTAGTAACAATGTACCTGGCTCAGACTTCAGCCTCGGTGCAGACACAGCGTTAAATGAGATAACAGATGTAAGTATCATGTATACCCATCATTGTGATACCCTGCACCAGTAGTAACAATGTACCTGGCTCAGACTTCAGCCTCGGTGCAGACACAGCGTTAAATGAGATAACAGATGTAAGTATCATGTATACCCATCATTGTGATACCCTGCACCAGTAGTAACAATGTACCTGGCTCAGACTTCAGCCTCGGTGCAGACACAGCGTTAAATGAGATAACAGATGTAAGTATCCTGTATACCCATCATTGTGATACCCTGCACCAGTAGTAACAATGTACCTGGCTCAGACTTCAGCCTCGGTGCAGACACAGCGTTAAATGAGATAACAGATGTAAGTATCATGTATACCCATCATTATAATACCTTGCACCAGTAGTAACAATGTACCTGGCTCAGACTTCAGCCTCGGTGCAGACACAGCTACTGATCAAAGCTCAAAGATCAGCAGAGCTTATGCCTTGGTGCGGTGTCCGTCGTCCGTCTGCACGTACGTAAACTTTTTTGTAGTGACTACTCCTCTAAAACTACTGGAAGGATTTTACGAAACTTTACAGAAATGTTGCCCATGATGTCTTGTTGATCCTAACAAAAGCAATTCAAGATGGCCACCAAAGATAGAAATAGATTTTTAAAAATCAAGTTTGATTACTTATTTAAAACTATAAGAGATATTGATAGGGATTTTTCTTAGATGATCAGCATGACATGATGTTGGTCTTGATGTCTAGTTAGTCTTAGCAAAATTTCAAGTCAGCCGGAAATTCAAGATGGATAAAAACTAAAGTTTTAAAAAACAAATTTGTAGCGACTACTTCTTGAAAACTATAATTGATATTGATATGGGACTTTTTCTGAAATGATCATCATGACATGATGTTGGTCCTTGTTGAAAATCATTTTGATTTCGACGTTAAACAGTGCTGCCAGCGGCCATCTTCGTTTACATGGAGTTATATAGGAAAAACTTGTGGCAACTACTCCTGTGAACTACTTGTGAAAGTCAGGTTAGCCGGAAATACATGAAGGCTAAAATAGTTTCTAAAAATACAAGTTTGCGACGTCTACTTTTTAACAAGAGGTCAATGACCTTGAAGCTCTACTGATTGATTTTGATTTCAGGAAGTAGTCGCTACAAACTTGTTTTTTGAAAATTTATTTTTAGCCGTGACGGCCATCTTGAATTTCCGGCCGACCTGATATTTTGCTAGGATCAATTAGACATCAACAGCAACATTCCTGTGAAGTTCATGAAAATCAGTCAAGTAGTTTCAGAGGAGTAGTCGCTACAAGTTTTCATTATATAATTCTATGTAAACAAAGATGGCCGCTGACAGCCATGTTTAACATCTAATCAAAATGATTTTTGACAAGGACCAACATCATGTAATGCTGATCATTTTAGAAAAAGTCCCATATCAATATCACTTATAGTTTTCAAGAAGTAGTCGCTACAAACTTGCATTTTGAAAATCTATTTTTAGCCATGGTGGCCATCTTGAATTTTTGGCCGACCTGAAATTTTGCTAGGATCAATTAGACATCAAGAGCAACATTTCTGTGAAGTTTCATGAAAATCCGTCAAGTAGTTTCAGAGGAGTAGTCGCTACAAGTTTTCATTATATAACTCTATGTAAACAAAGATGGCCACTGGCAGCCATGTTTAATGTCGAATCAAAATAATGCTCGACTCGGATAACTATCATGTCATGCTGATCATTTTAGAAAAAGTCCCATATCAATATCACGTATAGTTTTCAAGAAGTAGTCGCTACAAACTTATTTTTTAAAAATCTATTTTTAACTGTGGCAGCCATCTTGAATTTCTGGCCGATCTGAAATTTTGCTAGGATCAATTAGACATTAAGAGCAACATTCCTGTAAAGTTTCATGAAAATCCGTCAAGTAGTTTCAGAGGAGTAGTCGCTACAAGTTTTCGTTATATAACTCTATGTAAACAAAGATGGCCACTGGCAGCCATGTTTAACGTCAAACCAAAACGATTTTCGACAAGGACCAACAACATGTCATGCTGATCATTTTAGAAAAAGTCCTATATCAATATCACTTATAGTTTTCAAGAAGTAGTCGCTACAAACTTGAATTTAAAAAATCTATTTTTAGCTTTGGCGGCCATCATGGATTTCACATCAACATGAATTTTTGCTAGGATCAACTATACTTCATGGGCAACATTTCTGTAAAGTTTTATGAATATCCATCCAGTAGTTTCAGAGGAGTAGTCGCTACAAATAAAAGTTAACGGACGGACGGATGACGGACGCCGCACCACGGCATAACTCTGCTGATCTCTGATCAGTAGAGCTTAAAACCATGTGGTATTGATTTGGAACTTTATTAAAATGACTGCAGCGGCTGTCTTTGATTACATAGAGTTATATAGGAAAAACAAGTGGCAACTTCTCCTGAAAATACTTGATGAATTTTCATGAAACTTTACAGGAATGTTGCTGTTGATGTTTAGTTGGTCCTAAGTAAAAATTCAGGTTGGCTGGAAATTCAAAATGGCTGCCACAGCTCTCAAATAGATTTTAAAAATACAAGTTTGTGGCGAATAATTTTCAAAAACTATAAGTGCTATTGATCTGGACCCTTACTAGTATGACATTCGTGACATAGTTGATCCTAAACAAAATTTATTTTACTTCGATATCAAACATGGCCACCAGAGACCATCATTGTTTACATAGAATTATACTGGAATGTGTTGTTGCCATTACTCCTCTAAAACTATAGCTACTTAATGGATTTTGATGAAACTTTACAGGAATGTTGCTCTTGGTGTCTAGTTGGTCCTAAGTAAAAAATGTGGCCACTACTTCTCAAAAACCGTAAGTGGTATTGATGTAGAACCTTTACTAAAATAACTGGCATGACATGTAGTTGGTCCTAAACAAAATTCTTTTGATTTGATGTCAAACATGACTTCCAGCGACCATCTTTGTTTACATTGAGTGCTGGTCCTATTTCCATAGAACTTCACAAGTTCCCATGGCTGATCTATCTATCAACACCTATAAGTAGAGCTTCAAGGTCCCTTGTTATATATAGGGAACACATAAAAACCTTCAATACTGATGGTCCAACAGCTTTTTTATTTTGCCTAAGGTGTCTTATAGACATGTAGAACAAAGTTTAAAATCAAATTCTGTGGGTCATGCATGGCCTCTATCCGAAGTCAAATGGTTTATAAAGAATACATGGGTTTTTCCTTTAAAAATGGAATAAATTGTTCATTCAAAACTTGAAAATATGTTCTTGCATTACGTGAATTTACGTCACGTCTCTTAAATAGTTTATTCATCATTTAATGCCCAATAAACCGACAAAACCAGTTTGATATAGGTGTATTGTTTTGCCATGTGAAATTGCATACCAACAAACGAATAACATGATTTTAAAAGACAGCAGCTTCATAGAAACTTGGACACTAGCGTTCGTTTAGTGCACTTTGGCGGCTGTAAAAAGTCTCCCCATGCTACGAATCAGTAGTGTTATTTTTACTGGTCCTTTGGGACCAATGAGCCCAATATGGGTGGCTTTGAAGTAGAATACCGCTTAAACCGGTGCTAGGGGGCATTAGAGGTGTTGCTTCTTTCATTACTTCTCATGAACAGAATCAATAAAACCGAGTCTGCTGCTTTATTCTCTTAATTGTGTTTGTTGCTCCCAAAGGATCACCTTTATTAGTATTTATTAATGACCTGGTGATGTGAGGTAGACTTGTTTAATTTCAGACTAATTTATTTAGTTGCCCCTTTATTGTGCGATGAAACGCATGTATGCGTATCATGGTAAAAAACTTAATTTATCCTTCCAGATATGTGACAGAATCAAACAGAGTGCCACTGGAACAAAGCGCAGAATCTTCGTCGTAGAGACGATGGGAGGCTACTGTGGTTACCTAGCAACCATGAGTGGGCTCGCCGGAGGTGCAGACGCAGCCTATATATTT
Organism: Cyrtodaria siliqua; assembly: GCA_037043455.1. Lineage (NCBI taxonomy): Eukaryota > Metazoa > Mollusca > Bivalvia > Adapedonta > Hiatellidae > Cyrtodaria > Cyrtodaria siliqua. The sequence goes on along the minus strand of JAWPHD010009024.1, from coordinate 25,245 downwards.
GAGGATCCTTTCACCATTACAGATTTGAGGGTAAGGTTTTTATGATAACCAGATGCCTTAAAAGGGACATTGTCCATGACTTTTAGCTTATAAAACACACACTAAATTATTGAATATTTACTAATTAAAAGCAAGATTGTGTGACGGAATTCAAATGCGGTACAAAAAAAAGAGAAACCAATTGGCGTTTGAACTCGCAGCTCAAACTAAAATTACACTACGGGTAATAGTGAGCGTGAGCATAAAGTACGTCAACATTGCTCCTGACTGAGCTAACTGAGCTATTCATATAATGCAATACATGCTATGGTGAAAACCTAATGCGCTAATGGAAGTCACGTGATCGCAGAAAAGGTAAATATGGCGGGTCCCACTTTATTTACAAATAATAATTAAAGCTTACTTTTTTTCAAACTCACGAATGTATTACTACAGACTTCTTAAGTGTCTATGCTCATGTTTTCATGTATATATTTCACTGAATAAAAGTCAAGTTATTTGATTATGCTCAATATCTGCTTACTTACGGACAGTGTCCATTTAAGGAGCAAGTAGTAATGGTACTCTTGCCGTAGTTATACCCCGGTATTCATAACTTTCACATCCGGTCAACTTCCGGTAGGTTGAGATATTCAGTAGGTGAATATAAAGGTGTTTACTCGGACTTTATCTTCAATCTCTATATGAATATGAAAATATTAGACCATGATAAATGTATCCATATTTGTGTTTTTAAAATCAGACAACAACAAAAGAAGATACATAGATAAATAAAGCTTTTAATATAATTATCACTACAAACTAGTTTTATAAAGGGCTAAAGTCAGTTGAGCACCAACGATAAACACCGAGTTACCCCCCTACCAGAACGTGGAGGTCTTTTATTTTATTGATCGCTGATTGGTCAAATTATTTTGATGATGTCATGTGAAAGTTATGAATTCATCACCTTCAGACTTCAGTGATAGTTCTAGCATCACTAGTTGGTTTATTTTATGACTATTTTATGACATTTAAAAACACTCCGCTTAATTGGTAGTTGCGACATTCAGTTTCTAGCTCCGCCCTCTATTGTTTCTGGGTCAAGTTCCCACAAACATTGTCCATGTGTGCACTATTGTATGTTACAGTTGTTTGTGGGACAACACATGCTTATGGTACAGGTGTAAATGCCTTGTGTACATTTAATTGGCTCAAATCTCTGGTGGATGTGAGCTTGATTGATAAGCTCACATCCACCAGATGGGAACTATTTACTAACCATTCGGGGTGTCGCAAGATAGCATCTTAGCTTAATTCTCATGCAGATTTTCCCAGGGATCATCTGCTTGCTTGACATGATCAGGGTCGATTCTCCATTCCAACATAGTAAGTGAGAGGTATAATGTAAACGGACACATGGTGTCAATCCAATGCCCTGAAATGCCACTTAATAATTAGGCAATAGTAAAGATATAAGGTTACTAAAATAGAAACAAAAATAGTTCAAACAGTGTTACCAGTAAAAAGTAACAAGAAAGGAAGCAAAACCAACCACACAAAATTATGATTAACAAATTTTCATGTATTTACATAAAATATTCACTAATCCAGTTGTTCATTAATATCCAATTTTTGAATTAAGTCCAAATAAAAAGATCCAGTGTTCCTTTAATTCAGATTAGCAAGTGTCTCTTTAATCCAAAACAGTTAGTGTCTCTGTAATCCAAAACAGTAAGTGTCTCTTTAATCCAAAACAGTTAGTGTCCTTTCAGTCTAAATTAATTTCCAATATTTCCAGTTTAGTCCAAATATCCAATTTCTCTGTTATTATGAATGAGCAGTCCGTCCGGACGATTGTGTCCGGTAAATAACTCTGACAATAACAGACGGATTTTCAAATAACTTGGCACTATTTTCTGACCACAACAAAGCGACGTGTCGCGCACAAAATCCAGGTCCGTGGTTCCAAGGTCAAGGTCACACTTAGAGGTCAAAGGTCAAAATTAAGTGCTTTTGTGTCCAGTTAATAACTCTGACATTCATGGACAGATTTTCAAATAACTTGGCACAAGTGCTCACGACAACAAGACAACACAAAATCCAGGTCCGTGGCTCCAAGGTCAAGGTCATACATAGAGGTCAAATGTCACTTTGGGGACATTTCTCACTTACAGTGACATTTCTTGTTTAAGGTTCATATTCATTTGAGGTATATGCAATATGACCATGCAATCTATTTCTTAAAATGTATTCATGTAGAGCATCAACTTGGTATACCAGTAATAAGTATTTCCTTGATATGTGCTCACACTTTAGAAATTATATCAAACAAGCTGTCAAACAAACTGTTTATTAAAACGGAGCAAACATCACTTAACACCTTTCTTTTGACAAAGTCATCAAAACTTGCACTTCTACAGGCTTACGTTTGATACTGAAAAAATACCAACATATGCCAGTTATAGTAAACAAAAATGTCCGATTCGCTATAAAATAAAAAAAAGAAGGTAATTTACGCTGGTTTACTTGAATGGGGAATGCAAGATTACTTCCATATACCCGAGAATTCGCTATATCCGTAATTTTTTTATATAAAGCAAAGAAGGAGCTGGCTGGGGAATTGAAAAAACGTCACTATGACCTAGTATTCGCTAAACCGAGTATTCGCTATAACAAAGTATTTGCTATAGCCGAGTATTCGCTATAACCGAGTATTCGCTATAACCGAGTATTCACTATAACCGAGTATTCACTATAACCGAGTATTCACTATTGCCGAGTTGCTATAAGTGTTTTACTGTACATCCCTAAACAGTTAACTGTTAGTAAATCTTTACATCACAATCAGTTACTATTAGAAAGAAGCAAGTATGGCACATTGGATAGCATGGTGGACGTGAAATCCAGAGAATATGTGATTCATCACCGACCATTGGGTTTCTTAGGTTTGTCTTTTGGCAAGACTCCATTCACTAGCCTCGTCCGTCAGGATGGGATCTATTGATAATAAAAGTAGGGCACGTTCTCAGGATTCCTAATAGTATCCTCTCTTAAGGATGCCTCTAAATACCCAAAGACAATGTGTTCATTAGGCCAAATAAAATTATACCTGTGTTTACTGTAACATTACTGAAAAAAATAGGGAAGGTCGGTAGGCATTTTATTCATTTTTTTAAATAATTTTTTTTGCGAAGTTACATTTAGGGTGGCAGTGAGCTTTGATGAATGGGAAAATATGGTATTTTAAAAACTACAATAGATAACAATATGAAACTACAATAGATAACAATATGAAATTGTGTATGTTTTATTGTTTCCCAAAAGGCCTGGCAACAACTGGCTCTTTTCCCAATCACTTGCAATAATTGCAAAGGGGTAAAACAGTCCGGAAGAGGGTCGGTTCCAACAGCAGGACATTGAGCACATGAGTCGGCCGTCATCGCGTGAATATAATTAATTTTTGAAATAAAAAAAAAAGGAGTCGGGGGTGTTTTCAGAGGCTCGGTCGGGTTACAGTAAACTCAGGTATAATCTTATTTAGCCTTAGCTGTTAAACAACGATTCAGTTTAACTATTAGATGTTGTCTCTTTCAGGATGATGTGATGCATTGTAAGAACAAAATCATTGGTGCTGGTGTGCAAAGAGGGCTTATATTGAGGTAATTTACCCTGTCATCCCTGCATTTGCAAAATGGACTCTTCTCTTAGTTGGGTCATAGTAATGCCATTGATAGGGGTGAAAAACTTTGTTTTCTTGAAGAACTCTTACATAACATTTTATTAGTCGCAGAAAGCTAAACGGGAGATATTTGATCAGGGACTCTGAAAAATTCAAATGTTTCCTTTTTACTACGCACATTGAAAAGACGGGGCAGGATATTTCTCAGTCTGTCCTTCCCTCATTCCGGATTCTTGTCTGAAGCCTAACTTGAAAACTACCTATGGTGCTGAAATGAAACTTCACATAATGATAGAAGACAATGAGAGGAAGGAAGTCCATTTCTTTGTTTTATTCAAATTAGGTTTATTGCCCTTTGTAGTTTTATGCCTATATGTTTTGTCCTGAGCTTAAAACTTACATAATATCATTGAGGGCAATGAGTGGAAATGCAGAGCACAAGAACCATAAATTGATGCTAATATACATTCAACATTCAAGAGTTATTGTCCTTTGTAATGTTATACATATAACTTTTATCCTGAGCATAACATGAAAACTAGTAAGGGACTAGAATGAAACTGCACACAATGATAGAGGGCAATGAGTGGACATGCAGAGCACAAGAACCGTTACCCTAACTTTACCTTTAGTAAAGATAGATTGCCATTTTTCTTTTAATAAATAGGCAAGAGTATGTTATTGCTTTTGACATTTGTCTAAGAAAATGACGCATATAATAACACCCAGATTAACTGTTTTTATTTATTTTTTGTTTTAGAAATGAATTTGCCAACCACAACTACACAACAGATTTTATTGAGAAACTTTTTATGGAGGAAGGTAGAGGCACTTTCACGTGCCGTAAGAATGTGCTAGGTCACATGCAACAGGGAGGTGTGCCGAGTACGTTTGACAGAAACTACGGCACAAAACTGGCGGCCAAGGCCGTAGAATATCTCATACAGCAGGTGGAGGACAGTACCCAGGAAGATGGTAGGTGTATTTATGTTTTGTGTTTATTTTTTTACGCTGATTTTAAAATGGACATAGTCAAATTCGTACTCACGATCACCTCTGTATAGCGAGACCCTGGCCATAACGGTCAGCCTTTGGTCCTCCCAATACATTCCGCTATAAATCTCACCTTCATATAGTAAGACCTGCTCAACGTGGTCAGTGGCCGGTGTAAATGAGTCCAATTAGTGTCCAATTATCACTTATAACGATCATCGTCAATTGAATCTCAAAACGAAAGTAGGTAGAGAGATATTATGAGATCTCGCGTGAAATTATATCACGTGTTTGTTGCTATGTAACTATGTAAACTTACTCGCGTTGTACAAACAGTGACTGGTGTTGATGATGGATAATTGCTTTAAACGCTTGGCAGGTATACGTGGTGATTATTATCTTTTGTTATTGAATAAATTGATTTCTGTTTTATGAACTTGTGTTTTTTATCGATCGATCGCGAGTAATTGAATCAGTGTTTAAACATCATCAGTCAGTCATACAGTATTTGTCAGTAAGGCCCTACTGTAGGCCTTATACAAAATGGCTTACAAACGTAAGGCTCAGACGCTAGAGCAACATGTAGAAGTGTTAAAACAATAGAAAAATGGCCACATTTCTAGGTTCATAGCAGAGAGATATGAAATAAAAATTGATTTGACATAGCACAATGTTTAATTACTTCATACTTTACATGTACAAGTTATGCAACATGACCCTCTATATAACAGACCCTGCCAGTAGCAGCCAACTTCAATCATTCCCTTAGGTGACCGCTAGTATATACAGGTTCGAATGTATACTGTGATGGCGGAATTTGTCCAACTGTCTGGCCGTTACCTTTTCTTGCATCTTTTACTCTTCCATAACCACACACATTCTCCAGAGAGCACCCATCTAGTATTATAAATGAATGATAATGAACATATTTTATACTAAAAAACACTTTAAAGGGACACATGGAAATCTTGAAGTATTTGAAATGGGTGTCTCAATTTACATATGCAGTATCATTTTTAGCTCTACTGGCCGAAGGGATGGCGAGTTGTCCGTCGTCCGTCCGTCCGTCTGTTAACTTTTGCCTTGTGAACACTCTAGGGCCTTCATTATTAATCGAATCTTTACGAAACTTTGCCAGTGTCTTTATATCAATAAAAGCTCGTACAAGTTCGAAAACCAGCCAGATCGGATAAATTTCACCAGAGTTATGGCCCTTGTTTGCTGAAAAATGCCATATTAAGCCTTGTGAACACTCTAACACCTTCATTTATTATTTGATCTTTACCAAACTTGCACAGATTGTCAATATCAATAAAAGCTCGGACAAGTTCGAAAACCAGCCAAATCGAATCAGTAACACCAGAGTTATGGTCATTGTTTTTTCTGAAAATTGCCATTTTCTGCCTTGTGAACACTCTAACACCTTCGTTTATTATTTGTTCTTTACCAAACTTGCACAGATTGTTAATATCAATGAAAGCTGGGACAAGTTCAAAACCAAATCGGATCAGTAACACCGGAGTTATGGCCCTTGTTTTTTCTGAAAAATGCTATTTTCTGCCTTGTGAACACTCTAGGGCCTTGAATATTAATCGGACCTTTACTTAACTTTGCCAGTGTCTTTATATCAATGAAAGCTCGGACAAGTTCGAAAACCGGCAAGATCGAAATAATTTCACCGGAGTTATGGCCCTTGTTTTGCTGAAAAATGCCATATTAAGCCTTGTGAACACTCTAGCACCTTCATTTATTATTTGATTTTTACCAAACTTGCACAGATTGTTAATAGCAATGACAGTTCAGACAATTGCGAAAACCAGCTAGATCGGATCATTAACAGCGGAGACATTGCCCTTGATTTAGTTAAAATTGCTATATTTTGCCTCATTAAGATGATAGGCCCTTCATCTTTCATCCAATCTTTACCAAACTAACTTTACCAGATTGTTTATATAAATGAGAGCTAGAACAAGTTCGAAAACTAGCTGGATCGGACCAGTAACAGCGGAGTTATGGCCCTTGATTTAGTTAAAAAAGCTATATTTTGCCTCGTTAATTCGATAGGGCCTTCATCTTTCATCTGATCTTTACAAAACTTTACCTGATTGTTTATATCAATGACAGCTCAGACAATTTCGAAAACCAGCCAGATCGGACCAGTAACAGATGAGTTATGGCCCTTGATTTATTTAAAAATGCTATATTTTGCCTCGTTAATTTGATAGGGCCTTCATCTTTCATCTGATCTTTACAAAACTTTACCTGATTGTTTATATCAATTACAGCTCAGACATATTCGAAAACCAGCCAGATCGGACCAGTAACAGATGAGTTATGGTCCTTGATTTAGTTAAAAATGCTATATTTTGCCTCGTTAATTCGATAGGGCCTTCATCTTTCATCTGATCTTTACAAAACTTTACCTGATTGTTTATATCAATGACAGCTCAGACAATTTCGAAAACCAGCCAGATCGGACCAATCACAGATGAGTTATGGCCCTTGATTTAGTTAAAAATGCTATACTTTGCCTCGTTAAGACGATAGGGCCTTTATTTTTCATGCGATCTATATGAAACCTTACTATCAATGACAGCTCGGTCAAGTTCGAAAACCAGCCAGATCGGACCAGTAACAGTTGAGTTATGGCCCTTGATTTAGTTAAAATCCTATATTTTGCCTCGTTAAGACGATAAGGCATCTTTCATCCGATCTTTAAAAAACTTTACCAGATTGTTAATATCAATGAAAGCTTGGACAAGTTCGAAAAACATTCACATTGGACCATTTACATTGGAGTCATGGCCCTTGAATTTCTGAAATATGCTATATCTTGGCCTCATTAAAATGAAAGGGCCTTCATTTGGCCGGATTTCATTGACACTTTGCAGGGATGATCAGTACCAAGCCTAGTTGTACATAGACACCGTGTTCCACTTGAATGATTTTGGCGGAGTTATAGCCCTTTAAATGTTTTAATACACAAACTTTGTTCTGACAAGTTCTCTTGAACCCCTGGCCGGATTAAACGAAACTTTTTAGGGATGATCATTTCTATGTCTAGTTGTGCAAATCATAGCCATGTTCCGGTTGAATGATTTTTGGCGGAGTTACGGCCCTTTAAATGTTTTAATACACAAACTTTGTTCTGATCTACTTCTCCTGAACTGCTCGCCAGATTTCAATGAAACTTTGCAGGGATAATCAGCACCTAGCCTAGTTGTGCATGTCATCGTCATGTTTCGGTTTACATATATTTGGCAGAGTTATGGCCCTTTAAATGATTTTGATACCACAATTTTTATCTGGGCTAGTTCTCCTGAACCCCTGGCTGGATACAGACGAAACTTGACAATGATGATCAGTATCAAGCCTGGTTATGCATTTCATCGCCATATTTCGGTTGAATGATTTTTGGCAGAGTTTTGACCCTTTAAATGTTTTAATACACAAACTTTGTCCTGGTTAGTCTCTTCTGAACTCTTTGCCAGATTTCAGTGAATCTTGGCGAGGATGATCAGTACTAAGCCTAGTTGCACCTGTCATTGCCATGTTGTGGTTGAATGATGTTTGAAAGACTTATGGCCCCTTATACATAAACTTTATCTTGAGCCAGTAGAGCGTCCACAGGCCCTCTTGGGCCTCTTGTTACTTTTACCCTGGTGAAATTTAAATAAATCAAATTTTAAGTATTCACTATTTCGTCTTTTTATACTAAAAGTTTTAATATATTATTGCTGCAATAATATCAAAAACTAGTAATATGCAAAAACAAATGGCTTAATACAATTCTTATAATTAACATTAATGATTGAACAAATGCAATATATGTAGAAAAACTAACGGGACGCGGCTAGTTTTTAGCTCTACTGGCCAAGGGCCAGCAGAGCTTATGGGATGGTGTGTTGTCCGTCTTCTGTTGTCCGTCCGTCGTCCGTCGTCCGTTAACTTTTCTTCAAACGACTTCTCCTCAGAAACCGCTTGGCTAGTTTTGACCAAACTTCACACGGATGATCCTTAGATGAATGCTTTTTAGATTTGTTAAAATTAGGTCAGCACTACATCCAAGATGGCTGCCATTACCATATATGGTCGAAACCTTAAAAAATCTTCTTCTCCAGAACCGCTGGACAGATTTCAACAGTTTTTCTTTTAAAACGATCGCCAACGCCTAGACTATCAAGATTGTTCAAATAAAGTCCCCGGGGTCAAAAATGGCCGTGCTCCGGGGGTCCAAAATTTGTATATTGAGGTTTTGCATGTTTTTCATATAGACATGTAGGAAACAACTTTAAAAAATCTTCTTCTCTGAAACCACAAGGCACAGAGCTCTCATGTATTACATGTAGCATCAGCTTATGGTCCTCTACTAAGTTTATTCAAATGGTGACCCTGGGGTCAAATTTGTCCCCGCCCCGGGGGTCACAGTTTTACATAGACTTATATAGGATTTTTTTAAAAAAAATCTTTTTCTCAGAAACTACAACAGCCAGAGGTTTGATATTTTGCATTTACTATAAGCTTATGGTCCTTTACCAAGTTTGTTCAAATGGTGACCTTAGGGTCACATTTGGCCCCGCCCCAAGGGTCACATGTTTTACATAGACATGTATAGGGAATTCTTCAAATGACTTCTCGTCAGAAACCGCTTGGCTAATTTTGATCAAACTTCAAATGGATGATCCTTAGATGAATGCTTTTTAGATTTGTTAAAATTAGGTCAGCGCTACATCCAAGATGGCTGCCATTACCATATATGGTCGAAACCTTAAAAAATCTTCTTCTCCAGAACCGCTTGACAGATTTCAACAGTTTTTCTTTTAAAATGATCGTCAACGCCTAGACTATCAAGTTTGTTCAAATAAAGTCCCCAGGGTCAAAAATGGCCGTGCCTCGGGGGTCCAAAGTTTGTATATTGAAGTTTTGCATGTTTTTCATATAGACATATAGGAAAAAAGTTTAAAAAATCTTCTTCTCTGAAACCACAAGGCACAGAGCTCTCATGTATTACATGTAGCATCAGCTTATGGTCCTCTACTAAGTTTGTTTAAATGGTGACCCTGGGGTCAAATTTGTCCCCGCTCCGAGGGTCACAGTTTTACATAGACTTATATAGGATTATTTTTTTAAAAATCTTCTTCTCGGAAACTACAAGAGGCAGAGGTTTGATATTTTACAATTATTATAAGCTTATGGTCCTTTACCAAGTTTGTTCAAATGGTGACCCTGGGGTCACATTTGGTCATGCCCCAAGGGTCACATGTTTTACATAGACATGTTTAGGGAAAAACTTAAAAAATCTTCTTCTCTGAAACTGCAAGAGCCAGAGGTTTAATATTTTGCTGTTGCTATAAGCTGATGGTCCTTTACCAATTTTGCTCAAATGCTGACCCTGGGGTCACATCTGGCCCCGCCCCGGGGGTCACAGTTTTACATCAATGCTTGTTTTAAATTTTTTAATTTCTTTATTTTTTTATTTTATTTTTTTTTGATTATTTTTTTTTTTTCATAATTTTTTTTTAATTTTTTTTTCGAATTTTTTTTTTAATTTTTTTTTTTTTTTATATATATATATATATTTTTTTTTTTTTATTTTTTTTTTATTTTATTTTTTTTTTTTTTAAATATTTTTTTTTCGAATTTTTTTTTTTTTATTATCTCTACTGGCCAACTTGGAAAACCAGCCAGATCGGACCAGTAATGACAGAGTTACTGCTCTTGATATAGTTCAAAATGCTATATTTTGCCTCTTTAAGACGATAGGCACTCGCTTCATTGATGTCATAAGAGCCATATTAGCCAGTAGAGCGTCCACAGGCCCTCTTGGGCCTCTTGTTAACAAATCAAGATTGCCATGTGTCTCTTTAATAGAAGTACTTTGATTGTAATTTGATTATATCTTAGAAGCAAAACATTTTTTCTTAACACAACCATCACCTATTAAAGGGTATTTAAATTTAGGTACATGATATCCGATATTTCACAAGAGTAATTTTGTGATGCCTGCATAGCACAGCAGACTCTTAGGGATCTCTTTATTCATCATTGTTGGTGGCGGCACACCTTCGCTTCCTCTGAATAACTTCTGAAGGGTTGCACCAATTGTCTCCAAGTTCTATAAATTTGTTTTACCGTACTTGGTGAAAGGATGACTCCTGTTGGTGTTGGTTTGTGTTCGTTTAAAAGAGAACGGCTGTTTAAATTAATTTTATTTTTGCTGTTTAGATATATATCGATGAGTCGTAGACCCCTATTGATTCTTAGGTCAAAGGCCAAGGTCACTGTTTGACTTTTTTTTATGAAAATTGTTTTTTGGCTCATTTAAAGGGAACACATGCACGGATTTAGTTCATATTTGCTGAATAGTTATAGCTTGACGAGAGGTAGACAGACCCCTATTGACCATAAGCATTATTGATTTGGACCTTTACCAAAATCACAGAAATATTAATAAACAGATAAACTCAACCAATGAAGTAACCAAAACATCACCTGAACTTTTCCTTCTATCTTCTCAATTATTCACTGATTTTGATGAGAATACATTCAAAAGATGCATAGTGAATAGCAAAATGGGATTATAATAATTTATGTCTATTTTCAAAATAAAAAATTGTATAAAGAGATGTTTAAAGTTAAAAATGTCATCATTTTTCGTTTTTATCTTAAAAATCAAGCTTTTAACATAGTCAAAGTTTCTGTCAAACTCCTTTTTTGCTCTAAATGTTAGAGACTATAATTGGAAAGAAAATTGAATTTGTGATGAATGAAACTTGTATCTGTAAAACTTTTCATGATATGTGTGTTTAAAGTTGGGAAATATTTTGCGAAATTTTTACACTGCCACGTGAAATTAAAATAATTTTCGAAGTGTCCAATCTATTTGTTATTAGGTCTGTGCCAAAATCCATGGAAAAAGCTAAAGCCTGTCGTGAGATCCTGCAGATATGCCATGTTCACTCAGACAAGTTTTCAGAGCACAGTTCTCTGGTATGATCCTGCTATATGATTATCCAATGTATATGGGGCGTAATTAATACTTCAATCGTTCTCCTTTCAGGCACTGTGTACACCAAGGACCCCTTCACGGCCTCCCTTCTGGGGATGAGACGTAGACATTTGGAGTTGACCCCTCTTAGCGAACTTAAAGAACAAACAGACTTTGAGTATGTATACAGTGATGATGAATAATGACTGTCATATCATTGAAGACTAATTATACCCCAAATATCTGTCAATCACTTTCTTTTTCTCTGTTAAGGGTGCCCTCTGGTGAATATCAGAACAGATAGAATTTTTTATTTCCCTGTTTTTTATGAAGACTAACATATAACTAGTTAGTTTCTGGAAAAATAATGATGGGTCGGTGATTTAACTTTTTCGCAAAATTAATCTTTAGTAATACACTCTCACAGTGCGGTTTTAAATTCTGATCAGCTGCAAATTGTGTATGGCAACTTACATGTGTGTAGTGTGGTTTGCAGAACAGGTATCGATTTTCCGTCTTTTTTAATGTAATAGATCATACTTTAGGACGAAAAATTAAGGGTTGGGGTGTTTTTATCACCATCTGAAAAATTAGTACATCCCTTGTCATTACCCCACCCAGTTTACTATAAATTGCATTTTTAAATTTGTGATCCATAAATTTTTCATGATAAAGGAACAGATAACTTTTTGAGATATTTTGTCTACAATATATACAAGACCTGAGTATCAGAATGAAAAAATAAAAATTGGGGGTCGGTGTGCATATAAGAAAGATATTCAATAAAAACTGAGAAAAAAATGTGCTTTTTTAGATTTCGACGAGCTCTGACATATAACGGCATAGGTCTGTAACAAATAATAGGAAAATACTTTTTATTCCTGTCTATGTATATGCTAACACATGTCTTTGTAATAAAGTTTAAATTAAGTGAATATCTTAAATGGTTTTTGAGAAATACCATCTTTTGTACCCCTACCCCCCATTTTGGCTTATGTTAAAAATTGTCAATTTTGGGCACAACATGTGAGGTCAAAAAAAAAATCTAATTTTTTTTTTTTTTTTTTGCACTAAAATATCCCTATTGGGCATAAGTTTGTTACTGTATAATTATTTTTTCCAGTTTTATTATAATTTTTGAAATATAACAAATGTAAATTTCCGGAAGTGCAAAAATCCAAAACCTCAGCAGAGGGCACCCTTAATTGGTAAACATTGGTATATTAACCTTATTTTTACATGAAGGCCAGATAAGCTTGTGGTATGGCAAACGTTAGGGACTTCATTGTTCATCCAATATTTACTAAACTTGGCCGAAAGCTCGAACATGTTTGAAAAGTTATGGCTTTTGATTTAGGTGAATATGCTATATTTTGCTTCGATAGACTCTAGAGTCTTCATTTTTAATTTGGTCTTAACTCGGCCAGATTGTTGATAGCAATAAAAGCTCCGTGGCCGAATGGTTAACGATGTTGCGTTGTAAATCTTCGCCTCTTACCGCTGCGGGTTCGAATCCCACTGGGAGCTAGACTTGTATGTGAGGAAGTGTCGATTCTTACGGATGGCGGGAGTTGTACAGTACTGGTTCTACTCAGGAAAAGCGGGTGGTCTGCCTCCACCACAAAAAATTGACCTTCATATATAACCTTACAAGTCTTGAAAATGACGTAAAACACCATACAAACAAACAATAAAAGCTCAGACTAGTGCGAAAACTATCTAGATTGCATAGTAACATCAGAGTTATTACCCTTGATTTATTGAAAAAAATGCTATGTTTCACTTTAACACTCTAGCTCCTTCATTTTCATCTGATCTTCACCAATCTTTGACAGAAGGTTCATATCATTAAAGCTCAGACTAGCTTGAAAACTACATCAGTCTTGACCCTTGAATTATTTAAAAATGCCAGGGGCGTACCTGGAGCATTTTGAAATGTACGCCAGATATGAGAAGCGTAGTTGAGAACCGAACAGCGACGCTGCGAGTGGGAGATAGGTGTGGGAGGGGGTTTCCCCCTCCCGCTGTTGAGGGTTTTGAAAATTGGGAGGCAAACGATGCGTTCTCAAGCTATATTTCAGCGTTAATATGGCATTTTGAACTTTTATTTTTCACTTTTGCTGACGAATTGTACCCATTTCGTACGTGCGTATGCCTACATAATAATTTTCAACAATGAGTAATACTTAAATTATTAAAGAAATGTATCATATACATGATATAGGATTAAATAACTAATAAAATTGTGAAGAAAAACTAGATTTAACACCATGTTATTTTTAAACAAGATTGCTGAGTGACCCCTTAAAGAAGGACTGGTTCCTGGTTCCTACTGTAAATTGATGTATAATGTTTCATTTCAGGCATAGGATTCCAAAGGATCAATGGTGGCTCAAACTTCGCCCCTTACTTAGAATTCTCGCCAAGCACACCGAGAAGGCGTATGTGACAGAGGGCGCTCTAAATGAAATGGTCCATTTTGATGACATGGAAGAGGATTATTAATGCCACAGCCAATAGAATAGCTCCATTTCCAAATGTGATAATAACCAGTCAGATGTCTTGGATTTTCAGTGGGAACTGCTGAAGTGGGATTCAGCCAATTGGATTTCTAAGATTTCAAATTTGAATTGTAGTATTATCAGCTAATTTTGCTAACTCAATAAAGAGCTTCCTGTGTTTGTGATGGCACTAATTAGATCAAATAAAAATCTGCCTGGCGCACTGGTATTGCCAGCCAATAAAAGGCCAGGAATAAGTTAATACGCTAGCCAGTGAGATTTCTTGACTTTGATTTTAGGGTTTTGTTGTTTTGACCAGTCATTGCATTTTGTTAAGCTTTACACATGCTTTTTTGACAGTACATTCATTTATTTGTTAATTTGAAATTAAATGTTGTCTTAAGAAAAACTTTTATACTAAATTAGTTATTTTAATTTAAATGTCGTCTTAAGAAAAACTTTTTATACTAAATTAGGTATTTTATCCTCAAACCTATCACAGAATGCTTGCTTATTAGTGGATGATAAATGTTAATATGTCACATGCATTTGTTTGGCTGTTAAAAAGTTTTAAGTTTGAAATACGATAGCATCCCACCTAGCTGGGCTGTCTGTCGCAACATACTGGACCCTTTCGGAAGAAAGATAACTGAAGGAAAACTGGTGACAATACTTTGACTTAGAAGCTGAAAGGTCATACGGTCATGAGGTCCTCAGAACATTGATAGTTTGAGATGGCGTTTGGAACAAAGTGTAAAATTAGTGGTATTTTCGGTCAAAGATCAATTTGTCAAGATCGGATTGTACTCTGTAGCCTCGTTTTATGTAGAAAATGTCTATAAAATAGTATTACGCAATTCTACAGTTGAATCATAATGTATAAGGCAATACAAGTGATTGTCTCCCATTGTTATCCTGAATGTACAAGTTTTTTACTTTGCGAAAGTAAAGAAAAAGTGTTGATGCGCCTAGAAGGTTGTTGAGATTGCCCTAACCTAAAGTAAAGAAAAAGTGTTGATGCGCCTAGAAGGTTGGTGAGTGAGATTGACCTAACCTAAAGTACAGAAAAAGTGTTCTTGCGCCAAGAAGGTGAGTGAGATTGTAAAGTGTTGATGCACCTAGAAGGTTGGTGAGATTTCCCTAACCTAAAGTAAAGAAAAAATGTTGATGCACCTAGAAGGTTGGTGAGATTTCCCTAACCTAAAGTAACGAAAAAATGTTGATGCACGTAGAAGGTTGGTGAGATTTCCCTAACCTAAAGTAAAGAAAAAATGTTGTTTTGCATGGAATATTGTAGAGTCTTAATGTGAATGTTCTAGATGAGAATACATGAAATAAAATGGAGAAAAACATTGCAGCAAAAATGTACTGTATCTACTGAGAATATTAAAATATTTGGACAGTAACAGAAATGGTAATTTCATTTTAAAATGAAACTGCTGGTTAGAAATAGTAGCAAACAGAAATGGTAATTTCATTATAAAATGAAACTGCTGGTTAGAAATAGTAGCATGTGGAATAAAGTGGAATTAACATATACCGGTAGTATCAAAATATGAACCATTATAGTACCGTATTTCCCCCAATAGAAGCGCCTGAGCACTATGCAAAGATGGTGCTCTTATGAGGTCTTTTTTTGTAAGGGTTATACTTGAGAGCAGTTTTAGCCAGATTGTACCCCAAACTGGGCCTCAGATGCCATTCAAACTAAATATAAAATTGAAAATTTATTGAATTTTGAAGAATATTTGATTTTAAGTTGGGGAGAGTAAAAATATGGTATACAAACAGGTATTATGTAGTTATTCACATATGAAAAGTCATTTTACTTTCAGTAGGTGAGAAAGTTCTAGGCCCACTCTGCACATTTGATTTTGATGTAAATTGAGATTGATCCTGGAATGAAATTATTGTTTATACCTTTTGGCTCCATATGACCTTTTTGTGTTGGTGTGCCATAAATTTGAACACTTGTATGTTGCTAAAATAATTTGTCCAATTTATGCCAAGGCCAGAAATTGTGATCAGTAATATATCTTATGCTGGATTATTTGTCCTTCTTCCAAAAATTATAAATCACTGCTGAGGACCGGAGAATTGCTCGTCAAAACTGACTGTTTCTATACCATTAAAACATACGTGTGACCCCAGGAAGGCACTTTTGAAACTAGCACCAACCAATAGATGCGAATTTGAGTTTAAAGAACCAGATTTCAGCCATAGATGTTTAAAATTACCTTTCTGAGGTCCGGGTATGTTTTAACAGAATAACCCGCCAATATTCTGCATACATTGTTGAATTGTGGTAATTCTAAATCGCAGCTGAGGACCGGAGAATAGCTCGTCAAAACCGAGTGTTGTCAGTCCGATATTCTACATAGTTTTAGGATTGTAAAATTGATACACTAGTATTGCTTGTATCGTGTATCTTTTACATGTAAGTCTCATTAAACGCATTATTTATATGGTGAAAGAAAATTGTTTGTCTATGTGATTCACATGTGTAAGCAGAAAGCTGTTGTATTTGCTGATCAGACAAGGTCGAAGAATGCTTGGTGCGCGTCGAATTAACCAAGATGAAATAGCGTGTATAGGACTTCGTATTGTGATAACTATTGTTTGTGCTGCATGCTTCGCTGCTGATCAGTCATCTCGCATTGTCGTCTGTTGTGACAAAACTGGTTTAGGTATAGTTAAAAAATATGTCGCCCAAAACCATTCCTTACAGATGCAACTTTAATGTTAGGAGTGCACTATAAGGAAAAAGATGGTAGCAGATGATGCAGAGACTTCATTTAGCTTTAGTTAGTCTCGAAATCATAGCAGAAATGTGTGAACTTTTATGTGAATATCATACATATTGTTAACCTGTTTTTCAGTCCACTTAATTTTGTCAGATGTCCTATTTGTGTTAATTATAAAAGAGTTACCGACATTTCTTTAAGAATGTGTGAATATTTGATAATTTATGTTTTCTCCAATTCAAATATTGCATGTTTAAATAAACGTTTCATCAATTTGTGGTTAACAGTTTATCATTTTATGATTCATTCTAAATATAAGAAGATCTGAAAACAGTATGAGATGTTTAAAAATTGATTATTTAGAAAAAGTCACTTTTTCAATGTAGACATCCTAGAAGTAACTGTTATTAAAATAGTATGTTTTATAAAAAAAAAAAATCAAAACATTTTTCTCCCCTACCTCACTCCTCACCCCACCCCCACTTTCTTAAAAAGTATGCCAGAACACCTCCAGCTGCAAAATTGTTTGGTGATAATTGCCGTTAAAGGGACTCACGGCAATCTTGAAGTATTTATCGAGCATTAAAATAACTGTGATTTATTATTCCAGTTTCATTTTCCAGCGTAAATGGAGTTTCTACGATAGAATTTGCAGCAACTCTGCAGTTCAGGCTGAGAAGGTTCTAGGCCCATTTTCCATATTTTATCTCGATGTACATGGAGGATGAGCCTGGCATGTTCATGCCTGTTAGGTGCCATATAACCTTTTCATGTGTTGGTGTGCCTTAAAACCCAATTCAATTCAATTCACTTCATTTTGACTTAAACTTTCTTGAAATAAAATTTAATAAATGTTGGGAGATTTTAATTTTTTCTTTGTTATTCTGCTATTATACGCAAAAACAAGTTTGTTTTGAAATATTCAAATAATTATTTTAATAATTTTCAAATATGCAAACTGAATATGTAGAAAACTTAAAGGATGCCACACATTTTAAAAATATCAAGATTGTCATGTGTTCCTTTAAGATAAGTCAAATATATAACAACGAATAGTACAGGTAATACTGTTTATAATGGCTCATCTCGACATTTAAAGGGACAATTTCAAACACTAAATCTGTTTTTAAGCTACGGCTATTATTGTCGCGTTCTCCCTTGATTTTTTTACAAGCACTTTTGCATAATATAAAAAGGGGCCAGATTTTAACATTTGGATTCAAATGAGGCAGACTGGTACACTTTTATTTCTTTCTTTGAATCTGATAATTGTATCTGGTATAAAGATACAAACATATCTGTTGCCTATCCTTTTGAAAACCCATCGATTTCTTGAGATAGGTATTCTATATGTTTGGGTACATACTTTCATTTTATACCAGCATGTTTTGTTTGTTTATTTGCAAAATAATTAAGACCGGTTATATATGCACAACAAACCTAGTTGTATATTATTTTGAGATTATTCACAATTATACCATAGTAATAATAATAGATTTATTTAGTTTAAAAGATGTATATAATTAAATATGTATATTTTACTTGTTTACCTTTTTGCACCAAGGGAAACCGTATGCCTGGATATCAAAATCAAAACCAAATGTCGGGGACAGTTTTATAGATAATCTAGCCAGCTAAATTGTTGAAGAAAATGTGAGCGATGAACTCTTGAAGCTGTCCAGTGTCCTGTTTTACCCAGCGCAAAGTTTGAAATTAATTAAATTGTTGAGTTGCTGAAAAACTTCCTGTTTAAGCATCTTTTTATAAGTGTTGTAGTTTTCACAAAACTAACTAAATGTTGCTTGCAGTGTTTTAATATCACATTCTGAACTAGTGTTTACACTCGTATATTTGCTTGTCTTGAAATCTGGTATGCCGGCTTATTCGTAACGTGTCAATACATGTAATACTATTAATATTTATTTCAAATTCTAACACAAACTGTGCAGTCTTTCATATACACAAAGAAGAGCGACAACTGTATGTTATTCTACGATAAAATACGGCTGTTCCATTAATTCCCCGCATATATTTCATCCGTTGGAAGCGCAACATTACATGACGTCACTTGGTAAATAACGTCACGTAGACAACCTCAACAGTAATGTTAATGAAATGTTTTACAACAGACTTGCCATGCTCCCAAACCTTGGACACCCCCCTGATATAAACCCATCACGTGCATCAGTACACATAACATAATCATTAATAAGCATATTGAACAAGCTGAGAATGTTTGACGTCATACAGCGCAAGCTATATGACGTAAGCAATGTCTTAATTGTTTGTCAAGTGAGATAATACATAGTACCCCCACAATAGCGTAAACAATGGGGTTATTGTTGTGTTAGAATCGAAATAATAAATACGTAACTGTATTTTATCGGTGAATAAAATACAGTTAGTCATTCGGATGCGAGCAATTAAATCACTCGTGCTAACGCACTCATGATTTAATTACTATGCATCTGAACTCCTGACTGTATTTTATTCAGAGTTCAAATACAGGAACGTATTTATTATTTCTTAAGTAATGATATCACACCTTGAATACCCTAGCCCGACCAAGCCGTTTGCCAAATTATGTCTTTTATTATTTTTTTTCTTTTATTTTTCATTACGTACACTGTAGAATTAGATGTACTACACTTAACTATTGATTCAAATACATAGGAAATAAATTGATAGTGTCTAAAAGTACAGATCGTGTTTTGACAAGTGTTGCAAAACACGAAAAATGCTCTGCCAATTTGTGGTTGAACTTCGTGTTTTCACCGAGTCTACATCACAGCACGAACATGAATATGTTGTTAACTGCATATAAATAAAGAACGATTTAAAATAGTTTCGCGTTGAGCTCTGAAAATATGGTCTGTATTTTTAGACTGTCTTTATTCTGTATCTTCAATAATATTCTTAAATTGAAGAGAAAAAAAAACATTTTATTTAAATGTGTTTTATGTTGATTTCTTTCTGTCGCACACTTGATACCATGTTTATTTGAATACCAAAATAAACTTAAATTTATGCACATGGCATGCCAAAGCTCTCCACACATTGGTAACAGACCGTGTGACAGACTTTTTCGGATTATGACATTATTTTTGCACACCTCTTATTCTGAACTGTTCTTAACATGACATTTCTAGGATTGTCCATATTTTGTTTTACATTAATTTATTGTTTTTGCAGTTGAACATGTTATTGAGAGTAAAAAACCAACAAAATAGTTCTGTTGTTTGTCACCTTTTATGCCTTTGACGCAATCGACTTTATGGGAACTGTATTTTGAAATGGTGTTTTACGTCCCGTTAATGCATCGTATTGGGACAGCAGCCTTTGTGGGAAATGAGATGAAGGATGAAGGATGAAGTTTCCCATCAGACGTGCCTCCGCCAGGGAGCAAACCCACACAGGGCAGCGGTTACTCCAAAATGCAATGCCTTATTTAGTTTAAACTTATTTATTTTACATCGATTGTAACGAAAGCTCTATGAACTTATTTGAATCACTCTTGATGTCTTTCTGGGTAGAACCAGTACTAAGCAATGCAGATAAAGTGTCTTGCTCAGGGACACAACGCATATGGCAATGGCGGGGATCGAACCCATGACTTTTGGATCATGGGTCCAACGCTCTACCACTAGACCACAGCGCTCCACACCTGCCTTATTTACTGAGCTACTGGGGCTGCTATATTGTATTGAATAGATCATGATTAATAAACAAACACTCGATAAACAGGTTTATTGACCAAAACGGTCACTAAACCTGTTTATCGAATATTTGTTTATTACTCAAAGGTTAAATTGACTGCATAAAGCTGTTAAAGTAATATATTGCATGTTTAATGTAAAAAAGGCACTTTCAGGTTCCATATTTTACTTATTTTATGTGCAACATACCCCTTAAGATTATAAAATTCCACATAGGAATGGGACACGTTTCCACATAACTGAAATCACAAGCCTTCTTAGGTCTGCATTGAAATCAACATCTGCAATAATGCAGAAGTGACATCAGCTTTTCATTCCATTAAAGAGTTTAATTTTTAATCATTACTTCATATCTTCATTTCTTCATCTTTCATCAGTTTTTGCGCACAATATGACCTATTTATGTGTCGACGTGACGTAAAACCCAGTCATTCATTCAACCTGGATAATCAAAATGTAAATCCGTGAAACACAACTCCTGAGCAGAAATACCTTTTATAAAGGTTGTATGACGAACAGTATATAACATGGACTAAAAGCGAGCTACCTACATGTATTTCTTACATGTCAAAGTTATAACTATCCCCAAGTCTGGTACCATTGAGAACCTAATGTCCGAGATCTTATCTCTGCTAATGCATAGTAGGCTTGTAATAGTAAATGGATGTACATGTACCATGTGCAATCTTCTGAGTTACCATTAGCAATATAATTGGATATATGTGTGTATTTAGGTTTGTGCCATTTTGTTATACATGTAAGGGTTATTCCATTAAAACATACATGGGGCCCCCATGAAATTGAACACCCACCCATTGACACAAATTTCAGAAAAAAAAGTTCACCCATAGATATTTAATTGCCTTCCATTTCCTGGGGTCCTGGATGTCTTAGTGGAATAGCCCTAAAAATGAAAAAAAGAAAAAGTTCCTAAATGAGAAAAAGAATAATCTACAATGGCCTATTTTCAACAACAAAAAAAAAAAGTAAGGACTTTAATATTTCTTGATTTTGTCAAAATTTCTAAATTTACCTGGGCTTGTATTCTGTATTCTTTACGAATACAAGCCCAGGTAAATTTAGAAAATATTTAAAATTTAAGATTTTTACATTTGTCAAATATCCTTATTAACATTCAGCGACACTACAGAGCATCTATTTTAATACAGGGTTCCCATGGGTCCTTGAAATCCTTGGAAGTACTTGAATTTGAAAAAAACAAATCAAGGCCTGAAAAGTGCTTGAAAATCTGATAAGGTACTTGAAAGTCCTTAAATTCTGGATTTTTGCTGTTCATCCCAAAAATGGCTATTGGTATTGCATTCCTAGAATATTTGTTGCTGTTTTGGGCATTACATTGCGTGAATATTAGTCCTTGAATTTTGGAAAAAAAGGTCCTTGAAAGTCCTTGAATTTGGCCTTCCAATAAGGGTGGGAACCCTGTCAATATGATGGTTTAGCTGTGGATTTTATTAATCCATAGCATTATTAAAGTATAAAGAAGATGTCTTAAAACGATGGAAAAAGGTTTTTTAAAAATTGAAAAGTGTTGACTTATGATATTGCTAAGAAGCTTAATGAATATGGACCCTGCTTTCTTGTCAGTTTTATAACGGCATTTGTATCTCCAATTAAGAGAAGAAATGTTCAGTATTTATATTTGTATGCATCAGCTAATGTATTTGATTTAACACAATCATTAAAATGCCAAATTTCACCAGGGACTGTAATAATAATATATTAATAAAGTCCTGATTTCACCAAAAAAAGGAACAAAAAAAAACCCTATATGCATTGAAAATGTGTAATTTTCTAGGGTTTCAAATCCACAGGCTACTATTACCGTATATATATCTTTAGCACTATGATTGGGCGTACATAATATTATTATTATGTTTTAAATATAATAACTAGAATGAAGTTGACGGCAGACCATCCCAAATACCCACATTTTTTCACACATGTCAATTCCCTTTAACCCTGTATCCATTTTACATATAATTATTTTGATCTTCTTTGATACCGATCAGAAATAGTACTATTTATGCTTTTCTGTATACATGTATGAGACTAACCAAAATCATTACATTTTATTGAGAAAGAAAAATAGATATTTTACTGAATTTATCTCCTCTGCCCCCCCCCACCCCCCCCCCCCCCCCACCCCCCCCCCCCCCCCCCACCCCCCACATACAGGAGAAAAACATATTATACACTGTAATCCCTTCATCAAAATGTTTGTTTGAGACATAATTAAAAAAATAATTGAATCCCTGTAACCCTCCCACACCACCCACCCCCACCCCCTGCCAACCCAAGAGAAGATGTCCGAGTTTTAAATAATAAATCATTTGACATGTTGTGTATTTCTTTCATAGACTAATACTATACTAGTTAATGTGGAAAAGTATGGAAAATGACACTGTAATTGAATTATTAGTGTATTTGATGCCCCTTCCTCCAGGCCCCATCGGTGACGTAGTAGGAAACAAATGTATACAGTGTAATCCCATCATCATAACGTTTCATTTGAGACATAATTACAAAAAACAAACAAACAAAAAAGGACCCGAAATCCACCCCCTCGCCCACACCACCCACCCTGGGTTGTTGTTTATCGTTCATAGACGATAACGATAACTTATACCAAGTTACATGTAGTGCAAGCATATGGAACAAATTAGTGTAATTTCTTAGTGCATTTGACCTCCTTCCCCCCGCCCCGACCCCGCGAAGTCCCCTTGGTGCGGAGCCAGCCAGACAGACGGACGAACAGAGGCTAATTTAATAGACCCTGTTTTTTTCCTCAAAAACTTTATATAACAAGCAAATTCGATGAATTGATATCCCCCACCGAATGATGTATTATCCTCGAGTGGAAGAAATGGGTTCAGATTTGTTTTAATGAGTATAAATCATGACCTTGAGACGTCATAAATTCGAATATCTACTATATATAGGTATTTTTAAAATTCATCACCAGAGTAGATTTGAAAAAATATGTACGATTTTAAGGCATCGACTCTTATAGTGGGACTAAAGGGCTTGACTGGGTGTAATATATAATATAGTAATAAATGTTATATACAAGAAATGTAGAATTGTATATCAATGATCACTTCTTAATTACCATGGCCATGTGATATTTATCACTATCGTTACTTCATCTCATTACTACTGCTACTATCAGATGATCATGTTATTTCAGTGGGATGGATGTATTTGGCTCAAGCATTAAAACAAATCAAACTCCTTAATTACCTGGCCATGATCACTATCCTTACTTCATCTCATTACTACTGCTACTATCAGATGATCTTGTTATTTCATGGGGAGGAATGTATTTGGCTCAAGCTTTAAAACAAATCAAACTTTCATTATATAAACACTCAAACCATGTTTGACATGTGACCCAGGGGCAGAGCCAATTTTGACCCCAGTGTCATCATTTGAACACACTTGGTAGAGGACCATAAGCTGAGTGTAAATACAAAATATTAAACTGCTGGCTCTTGTAGTTTCAGAGAAGAAGATTTTTTTTTAAAGTTTTTCCCTATATACCTAAGTATGTAACACATGTGACCCCTGGGGTGGGGCCAAATTTGACCCCAGTGTCACCATTCAAACAAACTTGGTAGAGGACCATAAGCTGAGTGTAAATACAAAATATTAAACCTTTGACTCTTGTAGTTACAGAGAATATTTTTAAAGTTTTCCCCTATATATAAGTCTATGTAAAACTGCGACCCTGGGGTGGGGCCAAATTTGACCCCAGTATACCATTTGAACAAAACTGGTAGAGAATCCATAAGCTGATAATAAATAAAAACGATTTAACAATTATCTCTTGTAGTTTTAGAGATGTTTGAAGTTCTTCCCTATAACTCTATGTAAAACGGATCCGAGGGCCCCTAAGCTCCCAATTAAAGAAAAATTGAACCCATGAACCAAGGTTTCTTATGAGAAAAAAAATATAGCAATAAAGAAAACAATAAAAAAAAATATGTGTGACTGATCCAAGGGCCCCTTAGCTCTTAAAAATGAACCCATGAACCAAGGTTTCTCATGAAAAAAAAAGGAAATAGTCAACAACAAAAAATGCTTCCAGTGAGATTTGAACCCACGACCTGAATAATTCAAGTTGACATTTATCAATTTAAGGGCAATAACTCCGGCGTTACTAGGACGATTCCGAAATAAATTTGCCGCATCACATCCCACTATTGGGCTAAACATTATATTCAAGTTTAATGAAAATCAAACAGCGGTTATGAAGGAGGGTACCGACCCCCTTTTCGTACGCCGGATTCCGACCCATATTAGCCAGTATTCCGTACGCCGGGTTGTGGTACGCCGTACGCCGACATCGCAGTTTTTCATACGCGTACGCCGTATTTTTCTCAATAATTTTTTTTTCCATCCAAAAAATTAAAAAATTGCTAATTTATGTCTCAGATTGCTGGAAATGCCATTTCAGAGCACCTAGGTTTCAAATTTTCCGGGGGGCATGCCCCCGGACCTCACTAGAGAGCTCGGGCCCTGCCGGCCCTCGCATGGTTCAAATAGTATTCCAGATGCCAACCCTTTGTTAGGGAGTATTCCAGATGCCATGCCAAAAAAAGCCAGTACTCCAGATGCCGGG